>CAJUYH010009243.1:0-14081 GCA_910591685.1 Galerucella tenella
ATAACGGCAAAGGATGGTTGAACAAACTATATCTTCAAACATTTGACAGTAACTTAAAACGACTTGAACGTAAGAGCTTCAAAAAAGTATCTTTTAGCGGAGATAAAAACTGATTATCTTTCGTAGACATGTTTTGTTGACGCTGCAACTTATAGCATTAACAAACATGCATTTTCCCTGGAAGTAGTTATTTTCCTACAGCTTCACACATATGCTAAAAACAACATTGTTTTTTCGAGCGGACGTATACAAACTAACAAGTTTATTAGTTACCTTCTAGTTATTGATGTAATCAGTAGCATTTTGCAGAAGTTTATTTCATTGACTATGTAGTATTCATTACTAAACAATCATATGAATTTACAATCCCTCACTTGTTTTTTGCTACTCTAGGCGTAACCTTTTGCATGCAACTTTTTTGAATTATAATTAGCATTATCAAGCGAATTGGAGCCATATGTTTATATATATATCAATAGATCTTTTGCCTTTCGGTAACTCGAGACAACGCAATTACATATTGCTCACCATTTGTTAATCGAACTGATTTTCAGTAGCAATACCCCTAGGGTCTTGATAATACCGAGATAATTTTGTCATAGAGAATGCTGAAAGCGTGTTGCTTGATAATAGCTCAAGGCCGCAGGCCGAGGGCTATTATCTTTGAGCAACACGCTTGAAGGATTCTCTACGACAAAATTTTGAGTATTTATCAAGACCCGAGGAGTATTCGATAAGATAATTTTTTACTTTGTAGATATCAAAAATTGATTGTCAATCTGACGCTCAATACTTTTCAATACAAACTTTATTAGTTTTAATCAAAAATTATTCATTTTTATATAAAACTACAGTTGTGAAAAGTACAATTGGTAAATTAATTGAATCGTTAGACGCAATACCAAATCTTTCCGACATTTGTAATCCAGTTGTCAGTTTGACGTTTAATTAATTTTTAATAAAACATAAACACCAAACTGAAAACACCACATGTAGGGTATTATCGCTGTAATACAGCGGTGATTGTATGAAATTTAACACATGACTTGAAATTAAGTAATTTGATTGGTTACTATATCCAGTAAAAAATTATCACTGAAATCCTCTTGTAAAACATCTACTACCATTTTCAAAAAGATGTTTCTTCCTGTCCATAGAAGGTTAAACTACTATAAAATTCCTTCAATAACAGCTCATTTAAACTTTTAATTTGAAATGACAAGCTATTTTCATTCATTCATTCATTACCATTAAATAGCTTTATATTGGATATAGTTAAAATAATACCCTTCTTGGTGTCGTTTATTATATCTTCTTATATCGTTTATTTTATTTGCTATTTTGACATATAGCTAACCTTAAATTTGATAAATAAAATCATCAGGATCGTATTTAGCCAAATTCGAAAAGGTTATGAAATCAATAAATACCAGCTTCTTTTTCTAACTGAAAATACTTCAGAACTTTCAAAATGCTGATGTTTTTTTGTGTATCTAGGCATATTTTTGTATTATTTAGATAATTATAACAATAATATTAATATTCACTTCTCATAAATAATAATTGACCGTAAGCAACAAAGTACACACCTGACAAGAACTGTCAGTGTGACAGTAGAAAAAGACGTAAGACACATTGCCGCTACGAAAGTTACGCCTTCATAGTATTTTAACCTCGCGATTGATAGGTTACAATGGCGCGTAATCTAGACATTAACCAATCAAATTTTTGTAAGTCAAAGATTAGGGTTAACGTTGTAAAACATTCAAATGGTTGATTATTGTGATATTTTCATTAGGATTAATCACAGACCTGCCTTTTTTTCCATTTCTTCCTACGTAATGTGATAGAAGGAGATTAACAATCGATGACGCACACCAAGAAGGGTATTATTTCAACTATACCATTATTTTTAGGTGGTTCATAATAAGCCAACTATTTGATTTTTCGAAAGTTGACTTATTGTTGTAAATTATTTTTTGTAGCTATGAAACCCGAAATCTCTGTTTCCCCCTATATACTAAATAACAGTGGAAAAACTGTCCAGTTTTGGCCGATATTGTTCACCTTAGCGTCTCATAGTTTCGTAGCAATAGTGATTTTACCACTTTATCAAGATATATTATTTCTCTAATTTTTAAATAACATACTGTTCACAATTTCCCACCTTCTATACTCAGGAAACATTCGATAATGAAATTCGATGTTTTTATTCCATTTTGAAACTAAAAGTATTATAATTCTTGTTGGAAACTTCAATAATTTTCTTTTGTTTGAGAGTTGTATGTGGAAAGAGATCAAAATGTTTGTTGGATTATAATAATGGAAAAGCTTCAGATTTTTTTTTCGTAGCGGCTTTCTATCTGATCCTATTATATATTATTATTTTTATAAAGTTTTTATAATCAATGAATTGCCTGTTATTGATTAAATTAACCAAAAATTGGATAATTTATACTCATTAATCAACTACATTTTAAGGTAGATCACTACATACTTTTATACGCTATGTATATGGACATAATCTATATAATAGTTTTAAAATTATATTATCTGAAGGGACGCAGAAGGGGGTTTCAATGGAATAAATCGTGTATACTTTTGTGAAAAAATTGGCAACCTTGCATGGATGTATGATTAAATGCAAATCAGACAAAAACGTATATGTTGGAAGTTCAAATACTTACGGCTGGGAGGGGCTAGAAGTATTTTGGAATGTCAAGAATGCATAATTTTTATATATATATATATATAGACTAATTTAAACCGACAGTGCTGCTATAGATGCCCAAAAGATTAAATATACACAACCAAAATATTTAAAAACATTGTCTTTCGAGAGGACGCACAAATACATTTCCTTGTACGGACGCACAATAGATACCAGGATGTATATATATATATATATATATATATATATATATATATATATATATATTTATCCTTCTATCGTTGAAGCGTCCATACATTCTGAAATCGCATTTATTAGAGCGTCCAAGTGCATGGAGCGTCCGTATACGGACGCTCTATGCACATCCCCTATAAAAATTTGTCCAGGGACTCAAAATGACATCACGAACCTACTGAAGAAATTTTGGAGAGACGCTTTTTTGATGGTAAAATAATCGAAAATATACAGTTCTCGGGTATTTTTAGTTCGCGCAATTCTCCGGCAGATACGCTAGGAGTATTGAGTTGTATATAGAGTATACGTTTTATCTTGATAGTTATTCGCGCTTAGAGCGTCCCAAAATTTGACAACATTGCAGTTTCAGTAAAACGTTAAATGGCTTATTGTTGGATGCAACAGGTGAAAAAAATACATTTCCAGTACTCTGAGTTAAAGTTAAAACGCGTTAAAGAAAACCACTGTAATTCAGTTAAAAATATAGTTTTTATTTTTTTAATACCTAGTAAATAGTAATAATAAAACAATGCATAGTATGAGACAAATAAAATGAATTTTTTTGAACAAAACAAAAAATTAGTACTACTATTAAATCAACATAAACTCTGAGAAACTTGGAAGTCCTACAATACTGAAAAGTTATTCAGATTAGAAAAAAGTAAGCCTGAAGGGATACAAAAATTGAAAGCATTAGAATTTGATGAGCTACAGCCGAAGAAATATTTGGCGATGACCAGGAAAAACCTACGTTTAACAGTAGGATTTCTGACTGGTCACTGTCAACTAAGGAAACACCTCCATACTATGGGGTTAGTGGACACACCTCTATGCAGGATGTGTGAACAGGAAGATGAAACTGTCAGGCATGTCTTATGCGAGTGTCCGGAGTTATCGTCAATAAGAGAGTGTGTGTTCGGTGAGTCTTGGCCTACACCTGCCGATATAAAGGAGATGTCTCCTAGTGACCTGACCACCTTCCTGAGAAGGACAGGATGGACAATGACCTAGGAGGACAACTCCTCGGGAGGATGTACAATGGGTCACATGTGGCCTAAGTGCTGTGAGCCTACACACTCACCCTCCCCACTCTACAGATACAGATACAGATTGATGAGCTACATCCTTCATCTCTTACTTCTTTGTGTATTTATTTTGAATGAACAACTTAAGTTTTAGCCAGTCTTTATTTTCAAATAGTGTAGGATGTCTTTCTCTCAACTCGAAACATTCCAATTTCTTGGGGGGTATTTTATTTTTTATGTTATGGGAAAAAAATTGACATGCTACACGTTTTTGTTCCTCTGTCCAAGGTACTAATGTTCTCTTTGAACCTCTTTTTTCTTTGTGACGAGGTGGACCAGAAATTACATTCAAACGTGATTCATTGACAATATCGCCACTAGTTCCTGGTAGAGAAATGTCAATGGCTGTATCTGATTGTTGCGGTAGAATATTAATTTCTCCATCGTCGCTATCACTTATCGCGTCACAGTTTAGATCCAGGCCTATATTGATATCGTCCAGATTCTTCCCTTTGTATTGGGCCACGTCTCCTTTTTCCATTAGTAATATTAGTTTGGAGATCTTCGCTGATGGGAAAACATCATCAGACAATCGGTACGAGCCACGGTGCACATTTACTGTATGACCCATAAAAGTCGATAGCTGTTCTATATCTGGTCTTATTCTTGGAAAAACTTGTTCCCGAAGTTGTTTGTCGATTTCTAAATTTCTCAGAAGTAGATTTTGTCCATTTGCTTGATGTGATCTATCACTACGCCCCATGCACTTCTTGCGATGTAGCCAAAGCTGCTTGCTTGAAAATAGTCCCAAGCAATTAGTGCAGGGTAAATGATTTTAACTGAATGAACAGGCTCTGACAGGTTTTTTTATACTACTACTATTAAGGAAGTTCCCTTTTTTCCGAATAGCTTCAAGATGTTTTTTGTTTTTATTCTTAGGCGAGAGAGACATGATTTTTTGAACATCAGTTTCATATGAATGAGATCTCACAAGGTGCCTAGCGAAATAGAGGACATAACTTTCACCAAACATACAAATTTTTTTTTTCTTGTTGCCTAATCTCTTTTCTCGGTTTAGTTTGAAGGTGCCTAAAATGGTTTCTTGATTTTTAGACTGGATTAAATCATTGCTTCTGGCAGAAACCCCGGTCTAAAATAGAAAAAAATATATCATCATAGTAGTAATAGTACGGGGTGGTCCATCTGTAACGCCTAGCTACTATAGGGCGAGGCGTTACAGGTCATACAGTATACAGAAATGCACGTAATATTAGAAAATCAATTGATGAAAAAATAGATGGATATTTCTTCAAAGATCATTTATTTCTATAATATAGAATTCCAATTAAAGTATGATTTCATGAAACATGATTTATTTGGGATTAATTTGTTATAAAGTAATTAGAAATATTTTTGTATAAAAGTCAGGCAGTTCTTGAGAGTATGCCCCAAAAATCTCTGTCCAAATGTATAATAGGTACAATTATTAAAAATTTGTTGGAGATATGCTAAGTAAATGGAATGAAATTATTTTCAATGTAGTGTATAATGACTGTTTAAACAGCAAAACCTTATGGAAAATATTTTGAAAAAATGAAAATTATACTGAAGTTAAAATTTCAAGAGTTCAACATTTAATTGTACAATTCAATTCTTAAGAATAAAATTGCTATTCGTGTCAAACAAAATCAAATGTAGGGATAATGATACTTCGTTTTTATTTTAAGGGTATTTTTTCTTCTATTTTTGTTAGTTGAGGTTGTTTTCTGTTTATTCTTAACTCGGGATTATTCACAACAGGTATATTACTAGTGGGAAAGTGATCAAGTTTATCTTCGTGATAATATTCCATTGCATTTCCTGCCGAATCTAAATGGTTCAATCCAGCTATATTGCTAGTGGAAGGGTAATCAAGATTATCCCCGTGATTATTTTCTGACGAATGTGAGTGCACCTAAAAGTATTCGAATGTTTTTAAACGCTTCTTAAAATTTTGTCAATGGAAGCACAGATTTATTTTTGACTAATAATTTTAAAAATATTAGTACTTATACACTCTGTGAGAAAATGTCTACGAATGGACAAAACGTTCTCAGAAAAAAAAATTGTTGACTAGAAGTTCTTCATCGCCTCAAAATATAAATCTGAATAACTTTCCAATACATAGCATTCGGCCTTGAATTTTCCTGAATAGGTAATACAGAATATCATAAATTTTATTGTTGAATATTATCAGTACAAGAAGAATAGGCGCATGGGTTCTGAAAACTATTCCACGTCGATTGACATAGGGCAGCCCCATGCAATATTGCTTAAGCCGAAACTGCTCAAACAATTGCAAGGAATTATTATTTTCATTGCATTTGTTTGAACAATATTTAGGTTTAAAAAATATGGTACGGGAATGCCCCATGACAACATTCATTTATATCATCAGTAGGTGGTTTTCGGTACTTATGCGCCGATTCTTTCTGGACTGAGAATAAAGTTTTAGGATGTACCGTTTTATGGGAAAAATATTTTTGTCCTTTGCACAAGGCAGTATTGACCGCTCCAGGGCTAATAAGAAAGTGAATTTTTAAATTTACTCACCTCATCAAAGAGACTTTCGTGAAAGTTATCTTGAAGTTTTTCAGATATATTTTGTAAAGTTGAGTTACCTATAGTGAACTGTTCTGGATCTGAAGACGAAATACTCGCATTTTGAATCGGTTGTTCTGATGGTACAGGCGAAAGAGATAATAATATATTACAAAACTGACGAAAAAAGCTACGTCTATTAATGCGTTGAGATGGACTAACATACTGAAAAGGACAAGTTGTAACTTGATATAAACCATATATTAAATTATTATTACTAACATCAACGGGATTGAGAGATTTATCCATTTCTTGTCACTAACGGAATGACGTTTTTAATACAAACACCCTAAAAGCCTGAAGGTATAATACTCCGATAATAAAAATATTTCGTTTTCTTAAAAAACGAGCTACCACGTTGTATAAGGATGTTGAAGCTGTAAACGCGAAACAATATACGCAGATTATACATGAAATAATAGAAAACATTTCTTCTCACAGTGGCAACAGCGCAATAACAAAATTGACGCCCTAAATGCTATCATATATACGTAATGCTGAATATAAGAGACGCCTAATTGTCCATCGACTGCAAGGGCGCCATAATGTTTAGAAAATATACAGCAATGTTGTGTTTTACGTGCCAAAGTACTTTTGTTCATTCATTTCCACCATTCTTCATCTACATTGAAAAGTATTCAGCTGAATTAACACCATATCTGCAGAAAACAAGGTTGGACGCTATAAAGCGGATTTTTGTCTGGACGCTTTAACGATAGAAATATGTATATATATATATATATATATATATATATAACCTATATTCTACGTTTAAATAACTCTTCTTTTCTACGTTCATTAAACTTTTCAAGAATTACCCTTTTGATCCATTGAATGAAGAACTTATTACCAATTAAATCATTTACTCCACCTTGATACAACGTTTCTTATTACTTATTATTCAACGTTGTTGACTACCATTCTTCACTACCATCACAAAACGTGTCCTCATCGTGTTTTCCCAACGTATATTCAATCATTAGTTAAAAACATCACATAATAAACGTTGAATATAATACTACTCATAACTCTAAGCTTTGAGCAACCTATATTCTACGTTTCAATAACTCTTTGTTTCTACGTTCATCACTCTTCATGAAAATAACGTTTATTATTCGTGGAATAAAGAACTTAAAAATATCATTAATATGTTGCCTTGAGACAATGTTTCTAATTGCATATTATTCAACGTTGTTGACTACCACATTGTGAAACGTGTTCTCATCCTCTTTTCTCAACGTGTATTTAACTAAAAGTGTCAAACAGTACATAAACGTTGAACATAACGCTACTTAATAACTCGAAGCTTTGAGCAACCTATATTCTACGTTGAAATAACTCTTTCTTACAAAAGTTCATTAAACTTTATGGGAAAAATTACGTTTTTGATACGTTGAATGAAGAAGTTAATTACACATCACTCAAGTCTCTTGAGACCACGTTTTTTATTGCTTATTATTTAACGTTGTTTTACCTGATGGGAGAAATGCACTGATACGTTGAAAACCGATTACTCACTTCAGCAACTTGACTTCTGCAGCGATTTATAGTTTTCATTTGACTTCTTCATCTTTGATTCAATTGAATATATAGGTACCATCATGACAAATACATTGAATATGAAATTTCTCATGATACTCGTGTTGGACGTTGTATCACACAATAGAAACGATCTACTGAAAATGTGAAAAAGCCTTATCAACATTATATTCGTTAAATTTGTGATGGGTTGAATATCTTCAACACATAGGTATTCATCCGAATGAAAGCAACGTGCATAATAATCTCTTTGGTAGACCACCTCCTTTCAACATTTTCTCGTAGTGGTGTACCAACGTTGATTCAATTATGGAAATATCACGTTGTTTCAATGTTTTAACTTCAACGTTTTCTATAGGTACGTTAATAATTCATAATTTGTAAAATTCATGTTTCCATTGCATTTTACTCAATAATTAATTAAAGGAATGTGTAATGCTATTGTTAATCAACTTCTTCGTCACATCTAAAGACAATTTACTTCGATGAAAGTGATATTATATGTTATTGAAAGTACATATTATTATTAGAGATACGTTGAATGGATAACGTTTTCGCAACTTGATTGCCAAGTGTATTTCGTTGCATCGAATATAATGATTAAGAAAATCTACAATAACCAATATTTTATATTTATATCTCATTTTCTTGTCCTCATTGGTCGAGTTATTTATTGTTTGAAATATGAGACTTATGATAATAACTATACAGCATACCTGTATCAGTCATTCATCGAGGGACTTTAGAGATATTCTAAATATATTTGTAATTTATCATTCCTTGACAACGCAGCACGGTCACTATGGTCCGTTGAAACGCCACTCGCCATAGTCGCCCATTTTGCATTTGTTGAAGATTGTGTCTGCAAGTGTTTGTTCGACTGTTGATAATTTGGTAAGTACCTTGTGATGTGCTAATGCACTGTAGATATTAATTATTAATTTTTGCAGTTGCCGTGAAAAAAGAATTTGGTGCGGCAACTGACGTACAGATAGACGATGCTACGAAAAATTGGCTAAAATTCGCGAAGAAAAGGATGAATGACGCCCAGAAATCCAAACAACGAAGAAATCCTTGAATGTTACTTTCAATTATAAATAATTTTTAGCAAGTGATTAAGTTTGAAGGAACTTTGATTTAGTTTATTTTTTATAAATTTTGTATATTATTTTTATGTTTGTTTTGTTATTATATTTCATTAAAAGTATAAGAATTCGTTTTCATTTTCAGGGCTTGTGCAAAATCCAGGAACAGCGAAGAAATACACATCAGGAAGAAAATCGAAAAAAGGCCTTTTCGATTATTTTTCAAAAGCTATCTAATGACACCAAACTCGATTAACCTCCCACTTCTCCTGGGAGTAGGGCAGGAGCGACTTTTCAATGTTCCCCCACTTTTTATTGCAGATTAGGATTATCCAGAAAAAAATTGCATTGATTTTACGTATCCCTTCTCAGGGAAAGCGAAATCAAATTTTAAACTTGATTTAAGTCCAATTTTCATGGTACATTTTGTCTCTAATTTTTAAATAATAATAAATTTTGCATCGGTCATTGTACAGTATACCTACATGTTTTTAACGAATACATTATTGTTTTGTTTCTGACAATAACCGATTTGAAATTCATCATTGTATCAAAATTGCAGACACTACACTACATTTTGTACCGTAGAAACCGAGTATGCCAAAAAATAGATCTAATCAAGTTTTTAAATGTATCCTTCTCTTTTCTAGGGGTAGGGAGCGGCAATTATGGCACATGAAATTAATGTAATTTTTATGGAGAATCCAAATCTGTGATACAAATAGAGTTCCTATTTATTAATTCAAAAGTTGCCCGCTACCCCATCCTCTGGAGATATTGGAGGTGGGTAGAGTTTGGTGTCATTTGAAAGCTTTTGAAAAATGATTGAAAAGTAATTTTTCCGGTTTTTATTTCTCATATTTCACCGTTTCAAGACTTGGTACTGTATGGTATTCATTCTGAAACAAGTAACGTTTATTGAACTTATCGTATTGGTATTTTTGAAACGTCTATAGAACTTTTCAGGGTAGAATGATGAAGGTTGAATTGAAGTATTATACAAACATGTAATCATCGTTGCTTCTACCGGGAATTTCATATTGCTTGGATACTGGAATTCTACGTTTAATTTTGGTGTTATTCCAGTAAATTTTATGGTCTCTACAAATCGAACATCAACGTTGAAAATTCGTATTTCTGCAACGTTACATGGAAACCAAAAGATATCGTTATAGTGAAGTAGAATCTCACTGGATAAATAACGTTGAAAACCCGTGGTTAGGTAGTGTTACGTTGAAACCAAACTATAACGTTATATTTTAGTAGAGTTCACATTATAACAAGTATGTTTTCAACGTGGAAACAAATTTAACATCAACGTTATATATTCGTATATCTGTAAAGTTACGTCTAAACCAAAAGATATCGTTAAATTGAAGTATAATTTTAATGGATGAATAACGTTGAAAAACCGTGAATAAATCGAGTTACGTTGAAGCCCAATTACAACGTTATATTTCAGTAGAGATTACATTACCATAAGTATATTTGAAACGAGGGAATAACATTGAATCAACGTAATAAAGTAACATTACCGTAAAACCAGAATGAAACGTATTTCCTAACGTCATTTTGCCGTTTTATCAACGATGAATGCTGGTGGCGTTACTTGAAAAATTCAACGTTTTTTTCATGTATCTGTTTTTATTGGGAGCACAGCATATAATTTGTGCCTGCCCCACCTCGGCTCGAATCAGGTATCTGATGTTTGGTAGGGTCTCTCTCACCCTCGGACCTGAAATATCATTCACCAAATAAACGAATCGGCTTTGTTGGGAAGCTGAATTTGTTTGGTGAAATCTGAATAGGAGTGATCCACATAGACTCTTGCCAGTCGCAGTGGAGGGCCTTTTAAATCCACTCACCACAAACCTAACATTACCTTGTTCAATTTTATATATTGGTATAGATAAGACTCTTGTAAACCTTCTACTCTTGTAAAATTTTGGAAATTATTTAGATTATTTTTTAAACGATCCTGTCAGCCAATCAAAATGAGAAAATAATTCAAATCGACCAATAGCATTAAAATTACACTGAAAATTTTTTCACAGTTCCAAGAACCAATCAAATTTCCTCATTTTTTATCACATGAACAATTTCACCCAATCATGTCAACATTACACTGATGACAGACCATGGGCTATTTTCACGTTGCTATGGACACATATTGATTTATTTCGACTTTAAAGTTTCAAATATTTAAAATTTCGAAATGTCACATTCAACTTTTCTAATTGTTTCTTTTTTAATTGCACCTTTAGATAAATTGTTTTAGATCTATATTTTTCCTATAATTCGCAAAAAATTTTCTATCCGAATAACCCTCGGACACTGATGCTTAAAATTTTTATGACAACTTTCTCAAGCTTGTTGCTTGTAGGCAACGAAATTTGTCTTAACATTTTTTCGAACAATTATCAATGTCCTTGGGTTATTACTACTGACAATCCCATTCATGTATAATAATTCCCATTTGTGAATACAAAAATCGTAGTTTGCTGTCGGCTAAATAGGAAGGAAGAGAGTTTGCAAGTGGATAAAAATATCGGATAAATTACGTTACCGTAGCAACCCTAGCATTTAGGTACGGTCTGTTTACCAAGCTATGCACGTCAATTTGACAATTATAAATGTCAAAAACAGAATGAATTAAACAGCATATAACAATTCCAAAAAGTATGTCGAGATTTGGAAATATTTGCAAGGCAGAAATAGTAAGGGAGATTGAAAAATCAACTCCAGAAAATACCAAGAAAACTCATTCCTCCATATGGAATCAATTTAATTTAATTTAGTTTAATTGAATTGAGTTTTTTATTCATGGGATTGTCTTACCAAATACCACGCGAGCTCAGATTTAGCAGGATATTTTTTCCGGTGGTTTTCTCATGCTTACTTTCATTGGCAATTTAACTCGATCTGTTCAGGCAAAATCACTCGAGCTACGATCTCGTGATTTTGCCAGAACAGCTCTCGTTAAATTGCCAATGAAAGTAAGTATTCGAAAAAAACCACAAAAAATATCCGGCTAAATCTGAGCTCTTGTGGTATTACCCCTGATAATTTGCTAGTAGCAAATTACATGGATTATTTTTTTCACTTGTCAAAATCTGACAAGTTTTCAACAGTAATTACACAAGTGGTGGTAGTTTTTTTATAATTTTAACTAGATGCACGAATCTTTGTTGCTATGGAAATCTCACGAGTGGACGAAATCCACGATTGGGATTTTTGCGATTATTCAAGTTACCTATTACTTATCAATCTTTCTATACAATTTAACATTTCAACACTAGAAAATAAGTTTCTACATAACGTGTAATTACACATATAGCCGACACGACGTGACGTTTGTGAAAATTGAGTTTCCCAATAGCTGGAAAAGTTCATAAGCAAAAAAAAGAAAAAATAGCCTATATCGTTCTCGGCGATATATTCTATTCACATAAGAAGTTTTATCGATATCGATCAAGCCGTTTCGTACTGACAGACAGTACAATTTTGTATTTTAGTATAGATATAACGAGATGAACGAACGGCAAAAAGTATTCTAATGATAAAGAAATGGAAACATTGACGTCTCTATGTAAGTTTCATCGAATCTAAAATAGCACATAAAATTGTTAATATCGATTTGACGATGTATTTGAATGTATTTGGGTAAAACTTGGACACACTTTAACACATTTGGAAAGCAGCAAAATTAAGTTTATATACCACAAATATCAAACAAAAATATGGAAATAACAAAATTAAATTAGTATTTGACATCTTACATTTCTTGCGAAATTTTTCTTGTTAGTTTATTATTTCACTTATTTCAAAAACATCTATCGACTTTTTTCCGTATTCAATGTTATTTTTGTCTGTTATAAAGTTTTAACGATTAAACACCTAGAGTATCTCTGGAAACATAAACGCCATTTTCCAATTTCCCAGCTCTTTTCCTAAACATGTTTATTCGAGAAAAACCAATAAACCACAAACACCGCTTCCAATAAAATGGGAAAATGGTTAACTAAAAAGGCGAATGAATACGAGATCAAAGAGAAGTTATCGAAAAGGCATCCACGATGTCCGAAGGCGAAGTTTTTATGGATTTTTCTATGAAGATATTCTAGCTGGAAACCATTAGCGTGCACCTTATAAACCTTTTTAAAAAAATCGAGACTTTTTTAAGTTAGATTTCCTTTAAAAAAATGTGAATCTTTAATATTGAAATGCAAATGCGTACATTTGTTTATGGAGAATAACAACGGCAAATTGGATAAATGATAAATCCTTGAAATATCTATATGCAATTTTTATGTAGCCTTGTTAGTTTGTGCTGATGAAGGGACAGATGCGATAATAATTTTTTTTATTGGTGAACCATTTCACCTATTTTAAGTACGCCTCAGCGTGTTTAAATCGAACTTCAAAAAACGCGCGTGTTTTAAAGTTACCGTGGCAACATCAACAACTCGAGAAATGAAGTCTAAATCATGTCTGAATGACAACTTTTTCAATGATCTGACAGGAGTAGTTTGTAACGTCAAAACTATTATTCGAACAATATCTAACAATGTCAAATTTATAAATTAAAATGGAGAGTGTGGTTGGTATTGTTTGAAATATTAATATTTCGATTTTTCAAATCTAAGGAGATGGTATTTAATTTAATACTATTGACATTCACAGAACTCAATAAGGTTGAACTTCCATCAAAATACAAATTAGTTAATATTTTTCTCATTTCCATGAGAACGCAAGGTATACATCATATACATCACGAATTCAACCATTTGACATTAAGTTCTTATTTCCATCTATAATTTCAATTTCTTGTTGTTGTAGTAGTTGAAGACCAGTATTTATAATTTCAAAGTGCACCAATGAAAAAAA
>CAJUYH010009244.1:0-14079 GCA_910591685.1 Galerucella tenella
GCGACATTTGTTATGAAGCAGCAATTCCTCTGGAAGATTGAAGAAAAATATAGAAAAACCAACTCCCAACAACAAGCCAAGTCAATGTAAGTTCCCACACTGATCGAAAACAATTTTTTTAAAGCAAGAAACCATCGAGTTATTGTACCATCTTCCATAAAGTCCCAAGCGACTGCGTTTCCATAGGTTCTAGTTCACAGAAAATGCAGACAACTATTTTGAACGTGTCGAGTGAAATAACTGCTTTCAGAATTGGTTCCAAAGGATGCAAAAATGCATTTTTCTCAGTGGACAATAGTTATGCAAAATATAAATGACAACCTTTGTGAAAAGAACTATGAAAAGCTTAAAAAACTGTGTAGAAAGATACGTGTTGTAGAAATAAACTGTTATATGAAGTTTATTTATATTATAATTAAATAAATATTCTGTTTTATGTTACTATTATAGTCCCATATACTTTTTGAATTTATTTAAAAAAATATTTACCTAAATAAAATTGAAGTTTCTAGGGAAGTTGCAGTGTATTCCAATATAAAACAAAGTTCACAAAATTGTCATTAAATATAGATGTTTAAATCACAGCACAATCCACGTTACAACACCGCTTAAATATTTCAATAATAAATGTTTAAATAAAAGTAACTTTTTTTGGAAAAAATTTGTTTGAAACACGCGATGTTTTTACCAAAATATCGTGTGGCTTAAACTCCCCGTTCGAAAGGTTGAAGCAAACTGAAATCGCGTAAAGTTCTTCGGATTCTACAGCCTTCTTCATAAACGGGCGATCGGCGCAGTGCATTTCAAATACGTGATACATACGTGGTTAGCGCAAGGCACACAAAAAAAAATTACTTGAAGTTATAAACAAAGTTTTTTGCTTAGAAATTTGTTATTTTCGAATAATAAATTCCAAGCAACTTTTACCCATGATAATTATAGGATTTTTGCAATGAAACTCAATATCGTATATTTATCAACACCTTTTATACTATCATAGGATATTAAAACAAGTTTTTTTGTGATAAAAAAGTTTATCTAAGATACGATAGTACGACTTACACGTATATCTGTTAATTTTATGGTTAAAGAGGCAAGTATTTTTGTTTTTACTTTTGCTGATTGGTATCGAGAAAAAAAATATTACAGATTATTTAAATGGCAGCAATTTAATTAATTGAAGAGAGAGATCGTTTATCGAATAAGAGAAATGATTTGGTTGGAAAAAATTAAAAAGGAAGAGAGATGTTTTGCTCATCGCTTAATCTTTAACTCCTGTTATAGTTTGTTTCAAAAATTACATGGAATATTGGGAGTATTGAAATAATTTATACTCTATGTTTTCTTTGAAGCAAACTATAGGTTTTCGTCGACATATTTGTGATGGAAAAGTTTGTAAAAAAAACTAACATTCTTTGTAAATTGCTTTGATTCGATTATTATACAGGGTTGAACAAAAAATTGTTTCATCTCCTTATTACTTATGCATTTATTTTAATTTGACAGACATTTTTTCATGCAAAAACTTTTCTACTGCTTTAAAATCACCTAAAACTCTGGATTTTGGACAGAAAAAGTTTTAAAACAATTATCCACTGTGAAAATTAGTATTAAGTCTCATTCGTATTGGAGTTTGAATATACAATGTGGCCCGAAATAAAAAGTACATTTTTCAATTGAAATTATTTTTTTTGTTTTTCGGGCGATTTATTTTCTTTTTGCAGGGCTAATAACCGAACATGTCCTCAACATGACTGTAAATTTGGGAGCAAAAATAATGTACAGGGTCGGACTTATAAACTATCCAGAACAGGAATTTTTCCGAAATTACCAGATTCGCGAAATACCATTTTTTTATTAAATAACATTTTAACAAATAACATATTTATGAAAACAGTTTAGTAACTTTAAAACTTGAAGTGAAATATTATGAATGTGGAAATACATACATACAACCAAAACACGGAAAACGACATAGAAATTAAATTACATTCTAACCTCCAAAATTACTCTCCCAGTTTAATTATTCTTCATATCTAATTAATATAGAAAGAAACAGTTTTATATTTAATTAGAACATCCATAAGAACTTCATTTTCTAGATGTTAATTATGAATCTTTTATTAATGTCAATCAACAATCTCTCCTATTATTAGAATAATAATATACGAATCAAGTCGTAATAGATACAAATAGATCGCATTGCGGCCGCCAGATGTCACTTCCTACATTATTTATTCATAAAGACAAACAGTGCTTTCAGGAATTTCCACGATTCCATTGGAAAATCGGTTTGTACATGAAAATCCTATCATTGCATTTCGATGTCATATTGGGAATACTATTACCATACATATTATACGCTTGGAATGGTTTATTTCATTACGAGAACAGAAAATAAGCTTTTTCCGTGTGAAGGCAAACTATCTCTCGTGGGCAGTAATTGTGCATTTAGTTTTGCCGGGAATGGGTAATTTGGTCCCCGCTACCTGTGTTAATCCTTTGGTAGCCAGACACTTCGATAATCCGGCTGGTAATTTCGCCCTCAAACTAAAATATAATTATTTCTGCTTCTTGGAAATTTTTAGGAATAACAGGTGTTTAGACGGATATAAAACCCTTATATTATTATAATTTGCAATCATTTGAATTATTAGTTAGTTTGAGTACGTGTGAATTGTTGTGAGAAAGCAAATTATGGAGGTGAAAATGATTAAAAGTAATCGTGGCAAGGATTTACTTGTAGTTAACGGTTACAAGTTTAATTTCCCCAAAAAATGAAAACTTCAGAAGAAACTTGTTGGAAATGTACCAACAGAAAATGTAAGACCTGTATCTATACATTAGGTGTATCAAGTGCAATATTCGTGACTAAAACTTCATCTGAACACTGTCATCTTGCGGACATTTCAACGTTAAATAGGCAAACAGTTTCTGCAGTTTGCAAGAGAAAAGCTGTTGACGATATTTCTGAAAAACCGTCAAAAATTATACGTATGGCATTGAAAGAAAATTTACCAGCGACACTAACAACCAGGGACGTCGAGTACGTTAGGAAGAATATGTATAATAGTCGACGTAAGTTTATACCAGCGCTTCCGAAAAATATTAACGATGTACCTACATGAAATTTTGAATTCGATTGACGTAAAAACTTCGCGTGATGAACAATTCCTTTTTATTAATTGTGTGTTAAATAATATCATTGTGTTTACGTGTCTTTCAAATCTTGAAGCTCTGGGGAAAACGCAACGAATCTACGTCGACGGCACATTTGATTATTGTGCCAAATATTTCACACAAATGTTTAAAATTCACGGTTTTTTACACGTACATTACATACCTTTAATGGTATGCCTTCTACCCAATAAAAAATCGGAAACATACGAAAGACTGTTTCTTTTGGTTCAAGATAAGTGCTCCAAAATTAATATTAACTTCGATTTTAAGGAAATAGTGTGTGATTTTGAAATGGCCATACATAAAGCCGTTCGAAAAGTTTGGTCTTCCACCCAAATCATCGGATGCAGATTTCATCTCGCCCAGGCATGGTTCCGGAAAATTAAAACTATCGGTCTAGTTGTGGAATATAACGATGCGAGCAGTGATATTGGTCGGTGGTTGCACTTGACTTTTGGTCTTACTTATTTAGATCCTAATGAAGTGGGTGATTGCGTTGCGTTCGAACTATTCGAAAATAGACCAAATGACATGAGATTGGAGAAGTACGCTGATTATCTAATCGAGAATTATGTTGATGAAGAATCTCTTTTTCCACCGACAATTTGGGTCAAAAATTCGTCTGATCTCACGCGAACAACAAACGCTTGCGAAGCTTTTCACAGAACTTTTAACGATTCATTTTACAAAGAACATCCAAATATAATAACATTTCTCGAGAAATTAAATGAATTCCAAATCGAAACTTATATCAAGTTGCAAAGTTGTCATTTGAAACATTATGTAAGAGACCCTAAAATTAGAAATCGTCAAAAATTTATTGAAAACCTTATAGAAAAATACAAAAACTCTGAAATACCTAGATAGAACTCATTTTTTAACATTTATTTCATTTAAATGTGTAAAATTTTGAAATTCTCATTTGTGTAAAAATTATTTATATGTTCATGCCATAGAGTTGAAATTAAAACCTTTAAACTATTTTCATGTTTTGATTTTATTTCTTCTTTGAACCGAAAGCATATACCTGATTGCGGGGACGAAATTACTTGTAGGGAATTTATACCTGTCAGCCATGGGGACCAAATTACCTTTTGAAATTTCGTGACGTCATCTTTGGGGACCAAATTACCAACTCCGAATGTGGTATAACAAGAATATCAAAAAGTACAAGTGGGATATTTAAAATAATTCGTACTAATATCCTGACCAAAATAATCGGTTTAAATAATTTTTTTACAATAATCCCTTTATTCCCAACCCTATATCGATCCTAAAATTCCCAAACAACTCCAGCATACCCTCACATCATCTCTTGACTGTTCTCTGTTAGGGATGTCTCTATGATATGACCTAGATCATTCTGCTGAATATAATACACAGTAAATGTATGCACCCATTTACTATTATTCTCGACAAAATACACAGGAACCCCATCGTAAGTCACTTGGGGATATCAGACACGTCCTTAGGGAATTTGAATTACAATTTTTCCGATTTTGACGTTGCGCATGTCTGTAATATTATTAGTTGTTTTAAAACGAATAGCAGATCAAATTTCAAATAAAGTTTTATAAAAAGAAAACTCGGGATCGAATATGTCATGTGGATGTTATGACAAATTAATCTATTATTGAAAATGTGTATCGAATAGGTTGGAGTTAGAGGCGAATGGCATAAGCATTGTCCTCTAGTGGGTGGATTTGATAACTGTAGAGGGTGGCTCGTATGAAATGTGTTCGTATGTACCTAAAAATTAACTTCATCCATTGTTCAAGGAAATTTTTGACGTATCTTTAATTTTTTTTAAATGTTCAGGTAGGAAGTGTCAAATTTTTAATATGTCAGCACGTCAAAAATTATGTATTTTTTCAAAATTCATCACAAATTTGTGTATAGAAATTTGCGAGAACCACCACGTATTAAATATTTTAGGAATTTCCAATAATGTGAGGTACAAATCTGTGGCTGACAACTCCATACGTCGTGTTTGAAATTTTTGCTATAATTCTAGACAATTATTTCATTTTTATTGATAGTATTTGTAAAAAAATGGATTTAAAAAACCCTTCAGTAAAAAATTCTACCAGATCCAGAGGAAAGACCCAGAGGCTGGTATAATATTGCTGCTGATACCTCCAAAGGTCCAGGATCCCAAAAAAGGAGTTTCAGTCCTCTATCTTTGCTAGCCCATCTGCTACTCCATTTGCTCTATTCCTATACCTAATACACTTACTTGTCTCATATAACGTCATACGAAAAAGAATGTTGTGCTGCCAATTTTGACACTGTCAAGACAAAACAAAAATTTGTCATTTTCAAAATTACTTCCGAGTTAACAATCCATTTTAAATGCTCTCACGAATGAGATTAGCAAAAACCATCATCGAAGCAAGCAAACCACAATTTCAATTATACAACAAGCGATATGTACACCGGATGAAGATCTGTCGACCTTGTGTTGGGAAATACGCCAAACTTCCGAAAAGAAAACCGCGATGTGGAGAATGTCCCAAAGAAGAAGAAAACAGATTACAACCGGCTCCCAAAATGGTACCTTTTGTACAACCAACAAAAAGATTCAGACCTTTGGGTACTTTCCAATATTACGATTATGAGTGGTAAATTGATATTTTTTTGAATAATAAAATCAATACACATTTTTAAGCACATAAAAGTCTTTTTAATTTTATCTACTTTAACTTACCAGCGAAGAATGTTCTTACTTCAACATAAAAAAAACATGGCAAGAGCATTTTGCTTAATAGTGAATTTAAAACTTTTTTTTTGGAGGAATAAATGGGGTAGCGACTACAGTACCATGAGCAAGAAATCTAGGCACTCCAAAGCTTGTCTTCAATAAACCATCAGTGGTAAAGCTCGTAAATCTTCCTTAGAAGCTTCCCAAGCTCTCTAAAAGTGTTGGTGGTACCAACATATCTTGTATTTGATTAACCAAAGGGTTTGGTTATTAGTAAAGCTCATAGTTCTTCTCTAGAAGCTTCCTCAGCACTCTGAAGGTTTTGGCAGTCCCAATGTCATGTGTTTGATAAACCAAAAGGTTTGCTTGTTGGTAAAGCTTGTAGTTCTTCTCTAGAACCTTACCAAGCTCTCTGAAGGTGCAGGTAGTACCAATATCATGAATTTGATAAACCAAAAGGTTGGGTCATTGGTAAAGCTCGTAGTTCTTCTCTAGAAGCTTCCTTAGCACTCTGAAGGTTTTGGCAGTCCCAATATGTCATGTGTTTGATAAACCAGGAGGATTGGTTGTTGATAAAGCTCGTAGTTCTTCTCTGGAACCTTACCATGCTCTCTGAAGTCGTTGGTAGTACCAATATACCATGTGTTTGACAAAACAAAAAGTTGGGTCGTTGGTAAAGCTCGTAGTTCTTCTCTAGAAGCTTCCTAAGCACTCTGAAGGTTTTGGTAGTACCAATATATCATGTATTTGATAAATCAAAAGGTTTAGTCGTTGGCAAAGCTCGTAGTTCTTCTCTAGAACCTTACCATGCTCTCTGAAGGTGTTGGCAGTCCCAATATGTCATATTTTTCATAAACTAAAATGTTTGGTCGTTGGTAAAGATCGTAGCTCTTCTTTAGAAGCTTCCCAGCTATCTGAAGCTGCTGGTAGTACCAATATATCATGTATTTGATAAACCAAAAGGTTGGGTTATTGGTAAAGCTCCTAGTTCTTCTCTAGAAGCTTTCTAAGAGCACTGAAGGTTTTGGCAGTACCAATATATATCATCATGTGTTTGATATTCGTTGGCGAAGCTAAAACCCCACCAAATACCAATAAAACAACAACAGACTTAAAAAACTTTATCTATATAATGTTTGAAGTGAATATGTTTACAAATGGTTCTTAAAAATGTTTGATTCTAAAAGTACCTAGTGGTCTAAACCTTCTGGCAGCAGCTATAGCTTTGAATATTTGTTTTCTAGGTAAATAAGGTATTTGATGCGGTGGTACGTACTTAGGATGACATTTTCTTGGTTTGAAAGAGGTCGGATCCACCTTGCCGGCACATGGTCTACATATTTTCAATCTTGATACAAATCTTTTACCTAGATTTATTGGAGTTTCGCATGTTAATGTAGACAAAAATGATGATAGAGTTGGAAACATTGAAATGTATTTACGAAAATTTGAACGGTGAGAGTTGCGAGTGAAAATTTGAACGAATGTCACTTTGACAAATTTAAGATTGCTTGTTTTATTAATTTGTCTTTCAACAAGTATAGAGGTGGTTGATATTTTTTTTGGATTTTGGAACTGTTTCTGCGCTATCAAGACCAAAATAATATTAAGAAAAATTGGAACAGCTGGAAAAGATCTTTATTTCTGATGTACTCCTGGAAAACAACCTCAAAATGGTGTTGAAGAAAAAATAAGATGATTCTTGGTAATGACAAAAGAAATATCCTGAAAATGCAGCTTTACTGAATTATTTCACTCACTCTTCCCCTTCTTGAAAAATATCCACCAAAAAGGGAAAAACCTATCAAGAAAAAGTTATGATTTTTTGTGCAAACGTCTTTAGCTTGTTCAATGTGATGAACAATGTGAAATTTGTTGTCAGATTTGAGGGGAAAAAACCTTTGTCGATTTATTCACCCGTTCAACCCGTATCGTAACTTTTGACATAGCCACAATATACTACACTCGGCGTCAACAAACTTTATCCTTTGTCATTATCCGGCATTGAAAATTGAATTCCACTAACAAGGTCCATATACTAACTTGTCGTTTTGTGTGAAACATTATTTTGAACTCTCGAATCAAGTATTTTAATTATTTAGTTTTCGCAAACGTTTATATGGACACGTATAACTTTTAACTGAATATTCTGTTTGGCTATGTGTTCAACAGATTCGTACACTATTAAAATGTGTGTGGAAAATTATGAAAAATATATATTTGAGATCCTTTCGACAAGATATTTCATTTGATATGTCACAAGGTATAGTTTGTGATACTTTTTTGTTATTTTCTACTTGCCCCCCCCCTCGAAAAGAATGGGAATATTCAAAATTCTTTTATTTACGTTGAGAATAGTTGTTTGTATTACAGATATGCACAAAAGTGTGAGAGATTACCGATTTAATTGGTATGCGTATCAATTTACGATTTGGAAAATTTTGGAGGGGGGCAAATAAGAAAATTTAAAAAATGTTTTGCAAACTATACCTTGCGACATACCTAATGAAAGAGCTTCTTGAGGAGGTCTCAAAAATAATTTTTAAATAATTTTAAAAAGTCCATGGTTCTAAAAAAACAAGTAGGAACTGTCTCCACGTGAATTCATTTGTAAAACTTGTTTAAAATCATAGAGGGCGTTGTATTCTAACATCCGCAATGAATCATCCTGTAGCAAATTTTTTCTAAAGTGAAATGTCTATATCTCATTACACCTCGAAGAAAGCAGTTTTAATTTACATTGGGTTACTTGATATTTCTCGCAAGGAATGAGTAACTTAAGACGAGCCCGGAGAAAATAATAATAAGTTGCCAAGTTTCTTGATAATCCTTTTGTGTTTAAAAGATTAATTTTTCTTTCGTAGTTGATATCAAGAGTGGAAGTGGTTAATTGAAAATAAAAACTTTTCAACAAGTAAAAACTGACGTTTCAAGTCTAGCTCGATATATACAGGAAGTACATTTAAATGGAGTATTTTTATTCACTTTTTTCTTTAGTGTTCACCTAATTTGATGGACCACAGCATAAAATTCAACCAAAACTTTAATCAAAATATTTTCAAGTAATCAACGTACTTTACGAAAACTTTACACCCTCGCAACATATTTCAACACATCCCTACTGAATTCTGGAACGCGTCGAGTAAAGTGAATCCCTTCATAAGTTCTTCGACGGCCATTCTGCAACCACCAGTATTTTAAGCCGTTAAGTGGATTCAAATCCAAGCAATGCATCATCCGAGAGCACTTGTCCCATCTTAGCACTTGTCTTTTACCAGGAAACTTTCTTCCAGGAAGAGAGGAATATTGAAACAAATATTTCGAATACAGGAAAATGTAGAAAGGAAAAAAAAGGGAAGATCTTGGTGTGGGCTAAGCTTTAGAGATCAGAGGCGTATGATAATTGGGCAAGCAAATTGGAGAGTTAAAACGCTCAACTAAAGGGGGAATAATTTTTTAAATTTCCTTCTTATAATATTCAGTTTCTACGCCTATGTCAACTTGTCTAACGGCATTGAATACCGAATGAATTCTCTAAGCCGCTCTTTTAGACTTTGAAGTTAGACGAAAAGAGATTTTCAAATTTGCACAAAAGATTTTACTTTCATAGCAACGTACTAAATCGCCAAAAAAAATGACATTTTTATTGACAGAAAAGATGGAATTTAGAGGAGCTCGATTCCAATCAACTTCTTTCATTTTGTTACTTTATATTTTGATCGGATATTTGAAAAATGTGCGCAGGTTGAAAACTATCATAGGCCAGACGATGGGGGTAACAACTACAAGAAATTAGCAATACGGCTGATTTTTTTTTGAAGTATGTAGATTAATATAAAAAAAAGTTTACCAGTCTATCGATTTCCAAATTAGAAAAAAAAATCAAAAACCTTTTTTTTCCGAAATTTTCCAATATTTCGCGCTGGGAGAAAGGTAAAAGAAAATAAAAAATACCTTCAATAGTTCAAACTCTTTTAAATATTTTTTAAAGTCACAATATTTTAATGACAAAAGATCACAAAATGGTGAAATAAACATAATACCGATATACTAAATAGTATAACACTTACGTAAACAAACATAACAGCTGGTAATACTCGTTTATTACTTACCTTTAACATTTTCTGCACTACAACAAAACGAAACACGCCTGCCACACGTGAAGCATTCGTGCAAATGACTCGATGGAGTGGGTGCGATAGTTAGTAGACCGAATGAAACAGAAGATGGTCGAGTGTTGCGTTTCATACTTATAGTCTTAGAGAAATGAAGGCATTCCATATTTGGTGACTTTCCTCTATCTACTTTATTTTTATATGTACTTGGGGTTATTTTTTGTATTACCCCGTAGAAAAAGTAAAATGAAGATCTGAACTGAAGTGAGAAAAGTGAACATTTCTTTTTAATCCATTAGCCGGAAAAATTCAATTGCTTTTTAAAATACCGCATGCCATTCCATTGAATTACTTTCGTCCGCTATATACATTTTCATTTTCACTGCATTCATTTAACTTCTTGAAGCATTTCGAGTAAGTATATAAAAGTCATGTGTAATTTTTGTCTTGTTTCAAATTACCCAGTATCAATTTCTTTTGTTGAGAACATGATATCGAGGTGGATAATAATTACAAAAGAAAATGATCGACTGACTCAGTGTAAACGTGAAACATAGAAATGTGTGTGTGTTGGTAAGAAATATGCAGTTAGAGACCACCCACTGGAATATTTTTCTCAAGTTACCGCTGAATAACATTTTAAATTGTACGTCTCGAAATAGAACAGAAAATTATAAATCGTTTTTCGATAGACACGGATCTATCTGTATTTATATGTAAATGGGTTCAAGTTTTAACTTTACAGCTTCAAATCTCAGGAAAAACATTTATTACAAATAAGAGCTGGGTGTTGAAAGTTCTACCAAGGGCAAAAAATGTCTCTCTTGTATAGAAGAAGCACCTTTTGTGAATTTAGCTGCCAAAAGAGTCAGACTACAGTCCCTAGGATAATGTTCCTTCACCTTGTGGCTTATAAACGGTCTAACCCCCCTAAATACCAGATTTAGCATCACTCGATTTATCTTCTCAATTCTACACTAAAAAAAGGTAGAACGTGTCGCGGGACACACGGTAGGAACTTTAGTTCCTTTTAAGCAAAAATTATGTAATACATCTGACGTTATAGATAAACAATTTGTATATTCCTCGGTGGTCGAGTAGTAAGCAAGCCAGACTCTCACGCGGTAGACCCGTGTTCGATTCCCCGTGAAGAAGTTTTTTTTATTGTTAATTTTATTTTCAAATAATTATTCTGCTTGATATTAATAACGACAACAGGTAGACGTTTAAAATATTCAGCCGAATATTCATTATTATAGATAATGGTACGGTACCCTTCATGAGGGAGTCCGACTGGCAACATCTACTTATAACAGCATCGTATATTTAAAAAGGGAAACCGTAGCATTATACAAATTGGACATTCAAGAACTGTACGTTTACCACAAAAAAATTAGTGGAAACATAAAATTGAATTGATGAATTTTCAATTTGAAGTTATATTACAGTTTAAAGAAATTTTTATTTTCTAAATTTTTTCTCAAGTGGGTCGTAGAAAAAATATGCTGTTCGACTCGTGTGGATTGTCCATATCGCACTTCGTCCTCGTGCGATATGGCCATCATATCCACACTAGTTGCACAAACTACTATTTCTATTAAAATATGCCCTTTTACATTTAAAAACAACCTGCCAAATGTCAAATCAATTTATCCATCCATTTTAAAGTTATCGAATTAAAACATTCAAGTTTTCAAAATTTCAACACCCTGTATTTCGAAAAGTAAATGTGCTAGACCCCTTAATCCTGATATCATTTTGTCCAATTTCACGAGAGGAATCTACATGCAAACGTTGTAATCACCCTTAACGTTCGAGATGCTTATACCATTTTTTGCGCGATCGTATTGAAATAAATTCCGAATAAAATAATTTAAATTTCTTCGAAATGAACGAAACGTCAAAAGTGACATTTATACTTCTCGATCAGTTTAAAATATATTTTGCATTTTGGTGAAATTGTTTTTTTGCTATTTATTAATTTTCTACCTCTGAACGGTAAGTAAATCACTTACCGACGTGTTAAACTTAGAAACCTGTAAACACAACCTACCGTCCTGACAACCGATGCTGTAAATAAACAAAAAAGATCAATCGCGCTCAAAAAATTATGGAAATAATAGAAAAAATTTATCCGAACAAATTCAAGTGCATCACCAGCACTGCGAATACCAGCTTTGCATCGAATTTTAATATAGCATCGGTGGTTCAGTCGTAGAATGCTTGCCTTCCACGCGGGCGGCCCGGGTTCGATTCCCGGCCGAAGCATATGAATCGCTGCTTCGTAAACGAGAGAGAGACTCAGGAGAGAGCACACGTACGCAAGCAAGGCACATAACGAAGCAACGTAACATAACGTAACGGTCAGATCTTTTGCGTCGCGTCCCCCGGTTGTACAAACTCTTATATCCTTATCTTGTGCAGTTGATACACGACCAACATAAATACATCCTCCCCTATTACCTTTTAAAGTCCGGACATCACCTGGTTCTAACAAGAGGCTAATATGACTCTAAGATGTGCAAAAGAGCAGCTTATTGTTAGGATTGCCGACTTCTTTCTAATACCGAAAAAGAGCCTTATTTGTTCAAGAAATTCTATAGGATTAGACGCAATAACAAGTTCATTTTCAACAATAGAAGGCGAGTGCAATTTTAGACTGTGAGAGTGCTTTGTTCGACGAGCTTTGAGGTGTGACAATGATGTTATTGATGACAGAGTGAAGTACCTTGAAAATATTTATTTTTAAGTACATTATTTACATATAATATTAGAGATGTGGAGGGTGACATGATTGAAAGCGACCTGATTTTTAAAAGTATTTCTACTTAGCTACCTTCTAAGATAAAATTTTTCTTTTTATGAAAACATGTTTGAAACGCAGAGCTGACAGGGTCAGAAAGGAAGTACATTTTTCTCAAAAACTGAATTATTGTGTATTTATAAAAAGCTGGGTTTGCTTAGATCGTCGTTTCACGTGTAAATTTGCTTTTTAAGATCTAACGGAAGCGTTTTGTAACTTAAGTCAAACGGAAAAGTGATAAGGAAGGTCATAAAATCGTGTTAGCCCGGTGAAATTAGATTAATTATTTGTAATTTTTGGATATAATGTTGTCTGTAAACTTTCAACCCCTAATAATGTTTCAACAAATATTTTCACCCCAATTTTGGACAATAGAGAGAAAGTGATTGATAAGGAACTCCTTTTTTTCGGAATATTCATTAATAAATGAATAGGGGATTCGGCTTTTATGAATATTAATATTTCAAGAGGGTAGATCACAGTTTAGACGGAAACAAAAGGTTTTTTCTACTCAAGGTACAATTTAGATTACTGTACGTTTCTAAAGGCATCTTAAAGAATGTTGAAAATAGTAATAAAAATCAACTGAGCTTACAACTAAAGAGGGTGGTTAAAATATTCCAAATATTCTCGACAAATCCTTAAAGCGACACTGATATAACCCTCAAAGACATTCCTGTATTATCTGTCTATCCTTGTAATTCCTCTTTTCGCCCCCTATATCTCCCATGTCTTGTTAAATACGGTATATATTCCATTCCAGGTTAAAATAACTCAAATTTGTGGTGATTGTTATCAATTTTAAATTTGGATGGCGACACTCACAGAATTTATTATTACTTCTTCATTCATCATTAAAATGTCCTTAGAATGGCCATCGTAATGTCCAGATTTGATTCCTACATTTTTAGGCATGGAAAATATTTTCCAAGCATTAATTTTATACTTGTTAATACAGTTTCTTTGTGACTTTTTGCAAATACCTAAATGAATCCCTTTTTGAAAATTGTATCGTACACCCATGGTTAAAGTATATAGATATAGGAACTTTTATAATTCACACTGTTTCATTGAAGCCCTTTACGTCAAATAAGCTAACTTGTAACTTCGTTGGTGACCTCAGAAAATAATATCTAGATCGTCATAACCGAAGATTACAGAATAAAAATATAAGATGTTTCACTCCAGGGCGGTTTGATTCAAGTTGCTGTCCCAAACGAATTTGCTAGTCGCGAAAGAACAATGTTAACACCTAAATACAGTAAGCCACCACATTTTTA
>CAJUYH010009245.1:0-14077 GCA_910591685.1 Galerucella tenella
AAATGTGAGTGTTCTTATAATGTTGGTTTTCATAATTGTTATTTTTTTAAAATAGAAAAAGTTGGAAAGTGAATTACAAGCTTGCATTTTACATAACTAAGATGTTAGTGGTGACTTGAGTAATTATTTCGTAAAGACTACAAACTGCTTTTATATTTATTAGTACCCACTAGAATGACATTAGCCTACTTACAGTAAACAAAAATATTTCTTCCAACATAATTCCTTCTTTCCTTCCTCTAATGATAAGAGTAGAAGTCAAAGATATTTTAGATGCATCCAAAATTAAGATTAGAATTTATGCCTTAGAAATGTTAAAATTCACAAGATGTTGCATGTAAAAATTTAATACCATTTAATTTGTGTACGTAAAATACTTGTTTTTGACCATTATCATAAAATATCTACGATTTTCCATTAACTAATGCCCTAAGTTTACTACATCCTTTGAAAGTTTATTAATTGTACTAACAAAATGTAAAAAGACTTATAGGGTGATTCATTTAAAAATTTTGAGATATTGCTTGATTTGCGTTTTGTTTCACCCTGTATTAAAGAAGCCACCGATGAAAAAAGTAATTAATACTGAGCACAGCCAATGATGTGTGTATAACATTTGAACACACAGACCTGTTGATTTATTTTAATTTACTGCTCTGCAGAGTGTTAAAGAGGAGGTCTTTTTTGCTAATAATTGGCCATATCTTTGTAAAACACCCTTATATTATATTAGAGTGATATATTTTTGTAACGCTCTCGGTGAGATCTTTTCGATTCTTGAACAAAATATAGTACGTTCCATTCAAAAAAATGTAAGTTTGTGCTGCTACGTAGTATTGGAACACCCTGTAGAATCGAAAGTATTTTCAAAATGTGCTCTCGGTAACTGTATTAGCTCACACAAAACTATAAAGTTCTATCTATCACCACAACGATGTAATCCTCCGATGTCAGAAGATTGCGCCACCCTGTATAAACATATACTGTCTTATTAATAAAAATTTCTTACTCCGCCCTTACCGCCCTTACTCCTAGATTAGTCAGAGACTAGTTACTCTGAGACTAGCGTAGGTTCAAAGAAGTGATACAATTGCTATTAATAAACTCCGACTAAGGAGGTAATAATTACTCTTTCCTTATTACTGGGTTTTGACATGACTTAAGGAAGATTCACAGTTGTATGGTAGGAATTGACCAATAAAGTGACGTTATGGTGACATCTGTTCTGTTTTTTATTGTGACATGTGTCAGTGCTCTGTTCATTCATTTCAAAAATAGTTATCCCATAATTATCTCTCAGTTTGTATTTTGTGTTCAAAGTAGTATTTCCGAATTTTCTTCACGTTTTTTATTGTTAATACCTTCTGTCCTGTTGAAAAACTCACTTTTACTCAAATTGAAGGAATCAAAAAAAGGCGTGCTGAGAAGAAACTCTAGATTACTATACAACGCAAAGAACATGAAATATTTTTGCAACAAAAAGAAAAGGAAAAAGTAAATAAAAACTGATACAAAATTTTATTTTTAATTTTATAGCTTTCAATTCCTCTTCTAACAATGTTTTTAAGGGATTAGCCCGAATTTTATAAAATTTAATTTTTCTGATCGGACGAATATTTTCTGCTTCTTCCAATTCTTCCATCTTTCTCAAATCTTCCAAATAATAATCCCTTTCTTCCATCGCAAAATAATTAATACTCACTGAACCAAAGCAAATATTTAATAAATATACATAATTGATAAAAATAAACTGAATAATAATACGAACTGATAATGCAAAAACGACAAACTAAATTTCGAATTAGGATATGACATTTATAATACCACAATTGACAGTTCAACAAAACTAAGGTTATATTTATTCGAAGGTTATTCCGAGCTTAAACTACCTATTTCCATGGATTAAAATTATTACCAAAGTTAGTCCCAGACTAACCTCGGAGTAGCCTATTCCTTGTCTAATATGAGTTTATGAATAGCGTATCTGTCAAACTGATGGTTTAAGCATGGAATAAAGTTAGTCTCAGGTTACACCGTGTTTATTAATAAGACCGATAAAGTTCATTCATAAACCATAACAAGAATTCAAGAATTCAAGAATGTCACTGTTGACAGATAAATCCCGGTGTTAAAACCTTGCAATTACCAGCTTAGAACATAAAACAGAAATGAAGGAGTCCTGTCACTCATTAGCTGTATAAGAAAATGCGACGGAAGTCGCCATTTGCAACACCCTAATTATGACTCATTTGTGAAGGTGACGTTTACTGACGTAGATTGTAGGCACATTTTTTTTACATCATTTATTCACCATTGGTTGAATGACGTCAGTCCCCGCTGCAATGACATGTTGGAGTCATCAGTGGCACATACAAAAACGCAGTTGTTATTTAAGTCATCTGACCACTGACAATCTATTTCTAAGTTGATTGATGTTATTAGCAGTTCATCTGATAGTTCCACTTGAAATTTTTTCAATTTCTGACGCTGTTAATAGCGCCGTCAATACCTTGTTTCCATATTTTAAATTTATTTCTATTAATTCGTCCATTTCTTTGACTACATGCCTTGTTTATGTAGTTTTTTTGGTGAAAATAATTTCAAACGGAATATTATCAGAAGTATTATTCTATATCCGTATTTTCATTGCTCCTAGACAATATTGTTTGTATAGGACATAAGACAGCTTATAGTTTTATATTTAATACATTTCAATAAGCTACAATTTTAAAATTTCACATATCCCATACCCTATACAAACAGTACGCCACTGTCGAAACGGAAACGACTATTCGCCATTCGCAACCTTTTATTTGGACGCAAACTTATTTGGTAGATGCACCTTTCTGTCTGTTTTATGTTCAAAGATTACCAGGAAAAGGCGCACTGGGTGCATTATTTACTTGCCCCGATCTTCACCCGAAATCGTCTATACTGACAGAGTGCGCACTAAACTTTAGACTGAAAACACAAGAGTGCACTCAGTTCATTAAAAAGTGAACTCAGTGCGCACTAGTGCAGCTACCCGAAAACGCTATTAGGCTTCCTGTCACCTCTAAGGTAAGTGCTTGAATATTTTAGGTTTTTGGTTTTGAAATCCGAATATCTTATCCCTCACCCACAAACCCACAAGTTCTGAACAGCTCTGCAACTACCAACAGTGTATCACTTGATATTAGAATACAATAAGTTCTATATGGTATTGTTGCATTGTTGGTGTTAATTTTAAGTAAAATTTGGGCTCATCGAAATGCAAATCAACTTCAGCAATGATAAAATATTATTGGGAAAGAGAATACTCCGAAGGAAGCTAGACTGAGCTCTGAGCTCTAACCATTTCATTCCAAGGTTTGACCAGGCGAAAAAAAAAAAAGAATTAGATCAGAAGTAGAGCCTGTAACAGGTCTGGCCAACTGCAGGTAAAATGTGTTCCTTGAGAAATGGATAAATCTAAAATAAGTATTTTTATTATTTTTCAAAACTTATTAAGTCGATTCAATCCCTTACGCACACAGCACGGCACTGTTGGTGGAATCTGTGACCTCAGCTGTGTGTATTGCTATCTCTATTTTGAAATGGAAGTATCGATTTAGATGTTGGTTACAAACAAAGTGTGCTGTCAGTATAGTGGGCTATTTATCTAGTTTGTTTAATGATCGAAGAATACTAGTTGCTTACGCAGGAACAAATTTGAGAATAATTCGGAACGACCTGAATATCTGCTCGTCCATTTCATAGGCAACAGTTTCTCATCGAACCTGGTAAAATGAAAACCTTTTTCCTACGAACACTACCCAAAGTAGGCTTTTGCACACTCAAATCTAAACGCAAAGTTGATGTTTTCCGTGAGCTGTCATAATTTGACATTATTGGCGTTCTTAAGCAGAAAGTATGTTTGGCGCATGCCCAATTTTATTTCTATATAATAGAGAGCTAGTAGTTATTTTAATATAAACTGTGGAATAAATAAATATTTTAGTCGTTTTTCTAATATGTTAAAGCATCCAACAGTATTTTCCGTAATAATTTAATGAGAAATAGCGAAACTTAAAAAATATCTGACATTAATGTAATAAGTGTTGCCTACGTACATAGGTACACGAAACTGCAATCTGGAAACTTCTAAGTAAAAATTAATTTTATTTTGGTGTGATTGTAGAAAATATCTTGTGTGTATTTCGAGCAGAAACACCTTTGGTAGTCTCGGCAACTTCCTGTCTCGACTGCCAAAGTACTACTTTCTGCTTTTGATACACAAATAGCTATTGTGTAGTTTAAAAGATGACAGGTGACACTATTTGGATTTGCATAATTCTTGTAAAAAATTCAGCACGAGGTATAAAATATGTGACTTTGCTAACTATTTATAGAAATTTAAAAAACTCTAGAGGATGGAAATAACTTTCGTTAAACTCCTCTATAATAATTTATTACAGATATTTAAATACGTTTCGAACCACTAATGGATAAAATTTAAAATGCGGTAAATTATAATAATGAAGAATAAAATAACGCTCAGATATAATATTTGATGGCAACATTATGGATTGGTATAATAGAGGGGTGACTATAGCGGTGGTAGAGAGAGAGACAACACTTCGAGCAAAGGTGGGGTCAGTGAAATTACAAATTAAATTCAAAGTAGAAAATGTAATCAGGAAACTTAATAATGGCAAAGCAGCAGGAGGAGTTGACATTTCGGGTGAAATGTTAAAGTATAGGGGAGCTAAAGGTAGTTGAACGGCGGTGTACTATGTTCTTTTTTTTTAAATTAGCGTCATGGACCGAAGCACTGATGACAAACTTATTATTCTCAACACTATCTATTTTCTACAATTATTTAAATTTATATAAAACAGTTATTCAATTGGTGCGCTCGACTTTGGAGAATTAAAAATACGAGATCTGGTGAATTTATCAGATTTAAGTATAAAATTGTCTGTCAAAAAATTACCAGTTTGACAGGGAAGGAAAACACAAAAAATTTACTTTTTCCTTATCAAGTATGTACAAATAAGGCATGAGCCACAAAAAATAGTCCACCCCATAACTTTTCTTCCACTGTTCAATCGTAATAAGAAAAAAATTAATTTCAATGTGGTAACAAATTACAAATTTCTTGACCTACCGGTTTATCTCTGCCCTACAGCTTCTTTTCCACTTCTAATCAGTTTCTCTCCACTATTTCACAATCTCTTCCGTTTTTTTCTTCCCTATCTTAATCCACACTATCTCCTTATTCCCTTCTCATTTTTCTTCTGCCGTATCTTTATATCAATCTCACTTTGTTTCTCTCGCTCAAATTGTTCATATACTAGTCCAGCAGTTTCTCTATCTTCATCATCTTCTCTCTTTGTATCTCTCCATTAGTTTTGATATATCTTTTGGTATATTTCTCCCATCTGTCTCGTTTCTTTATTCTACATCTCTTCCGTTTCTTACTCACGTCTCTTCCTCTACCCTGCCATTTCTTCTATCGTTTTATCAATTAATTTTTCTTCTTGCAGTTTCCCCTTTCCTTCCTTTCTTACACCATCTCTCTTTATATTTCGCATTGTCCATCAGCTCATCACTATCTACAACAGTTTCTCTTTCTGTCCCATAATCAGTTTTGCTATTTCTATCTTTTCATTACTTTCGCTCTCTTCCTCTCCATTAGTGCTAGTGGTAAGCTAAGCTCAGGCAAAAAAACTCTTGCCAGTTGCAGTTGAGGGCCTTGCTGCAAGCTCTACGACGGTGGCTTCCAGAGGACACCCATCCAAGTACTAACCGTACTCCACACTGCTTATCTATAATTATCGCATAAGAGGCGTTCCACTACAGTGTTGTACATTTTGTACACATTGAATTGAACAAGCAATCGAAAAATTTATTGCTATTATAGTCTGGCACTTGAAAAGGTAAATATTTGAACGACACAAACGAATGGATTGCTCAAGTGAAACGTTTTATAGAAAATTAATCGATAATAAACATACTTCAAACACAATGTACACTTGGAGTGTATGTGTCTGCTAACAACTTTTTACCGCCATTATTTTTCAGTTACACACAATTTATTACATTTCCTTAATCTCTGAGGATTTTTATCGGTGAAAAATTGATCAGTGCCATCGAGTGTCGATAAATTCCTACGTAACCCGTAGCTTAAATCGCCACATAAATTTCAAGGTTACTGGGCATATCGCTGCTCACTAAGATTCTCTGTGATAAATTGTCATTTGGGTTAACTAACACACACACACATATATAATGTTTGTATAAACTCACTTGATGGAGCCAAAGAGGTGAAATTGAAAGGTTTGATATTATACCAGGTTTATCAATTCTGTAGAGTGATCAATCATCTTCAATCGAGCAAAACAAAGTGTAGCATGCAATTTATATCAACATATTGTTATGATTCTCAACCTCACCCCTCTACATATGGTGGTGGGAAGGAAAAAAATACAGACTGAGTAAAAGGGAAATTATTTAAAAAAAAAACCACCTCCTCACTTCTTAGAAATCAGAAAACCTGGGACATGCCACAAGACGGTGTGATGAAAAAGTATAACTTTTCAAAGAAATTCGTCACGCAATCAGGCAACAAGAAGGAATGGGATCCAAATACTATTACCAGATTTGGAAGAATACCATTCAATGGTACAAAGACGGCTCAAAAGCAATGGAAGGAACTGGAATAGGAGTATTCGGGCCCGGAACCAAAGACTCTGAAAGCTTGGGAAAAACCCCAAGTATCTTTCGAGCGGAAATCTACGCCATCAGAAAGTGCGCCCAGTTCAATATTGATAGAGGATAGTCAAGCAGCCATTAAAGCACTGAGCTCTTGTGTAATCAGTTCCAAAATGGTGTGGGAATGCCTAGACAAACTCAATGAACTAGGCGAGAACAATATAGTTACCCTACTATGAATTCCAGGACACACTGGAATAGAAGGTAATGAAATAGCAGATGAACTAGCAAAGAGGAGGACTGAAATACCTTTCTGGGGGCCTGAACCCTTTTGCGGAATCAGCCCCAATGTAATATTGGAAGAAATAGGTAAAGCCGAGAAAAAGAGAAGATCTGACCATTGGAAAGATCTAGTGGGGATTATACAATCAAGTGCCGACAATTGTTTGTTTCACCTTCTAGCATTAGAATTGATATAATAGGCTTCGGTGGTATCATGGACGACATGCAATATGACAGGTGGCCTTGCCGCCGGCATAACAGGAATCGTAGTGCCTTGGGTTGTATTGATACTATGTCTAAGATTCCTGAGAACAGAAAACTCCAAACCAAAACCAAAAGGTGTGCAAAATACTGTCTATTTATTGAGAGCTATTCATTTGTGATTTTGATAATTAAAAAAAAATAGCAAACAAGAAAGCTTTAGAGTTTATTACCATCCACATTGTCTGTATAATAATAATTAATAGTAATAATAATAGATAATATATTGCCTATAGTTTGGCAAGTTTATCTGTAACTTACGCGGGATCGGTAAGAGGCGAGGAAAAACATGGCGTATATCTGTCAAACGTACAAATGGCGTACGGTACCTATTTTACCAAGTAAAACTGAAATTACAAAGCTAACTAAAAATACCAACGCCACTGAATAAATCAATATCAGTCAATTGACGAAGTGAGAGGGAATAAGAAGTCAGCTGGTCGATAAAAATCACCAATTATGTAATTGGAGGGTGTGGTCATTATGATTTTCGTACAACGTTGCCAGAGCTTTAAGAAGCCCATAACAAATTTGGAATAGTGTTCTCTTTTAATATTCATGAATTGGAAAATAATGTTAATAGAATAAATCCAAGGAAACAAGCACATTATAAAATTAACGTTCAATCATATTTTTAATATTGTTAATAATAAAAAGACCCATTTATAATTATTATCAATACATAATCAGTACTTCAACTTTTTCATAGTTAATCGTGGCAATGTCGAAAGTTTTCGACTGCATTCCTTTCACGGTTTCAGATAAACTTGCCAAAGTATACATACTATACATTAAAAAAATTAAGTTTCCATCTTATTATGTGATCAACAAAAATTATCAATTGTAGATTGAATACTATTTTTTGACGTCTCACGCAGTCCGAAAGTAATGACAACTGCTCTCTGGACTGTAAGTGCAAAATCGAAATAATCAGATGCAAAAAGTTTTGGTGAATTTAATATTAAAAACAACAAATATTCGAACTACGCAACCATTTGACATTCCCTAAATATATTTACATCCGAACTCAATTCGACCGAATCAACGCTAATTTTCCAAAGCTTTTCAGCGCTTTCTTTGTCGACTGCATTCGACGAACGCCACGCAACTTTGCATTCTGCATAATACAGACCGGTTTCATTGGCGCATTCGTCACTTACTGCGCAATAAATTTGAGTCTGTGCGCCTTGTGTGGAATTTTTTTGAAAAATGCCACAAAAATTGTTGTATAGCCAAGTTAAACCCGGCAATATGGAATTGAAGTGTCTTGAGAGTTCGGTACGGATAACTCCTGGATGAAGTGAGTACACGTTTACGCCTGTTACGTTGTTTTCTGTAATAAGAAATTACATGTTCAATTTAATAAAAAATAAATTAACTGTATTTAACTTTTGTTATCGTTATATGGAAATTTCACAAATTTCGGGGATTCCTACAAATAATGAACACATCCAAGTACTCGCTTACAGCCGAGTAGGGGAGTACTCGATTAGAACCGAGTAGGGGAATTACTTCGCGATATTTACTTGTTATTATTACCTTGCAATCGTTTTGCTAATTCTCCCGTAAACAGAATGTTCGCCAGTTTACTTTGTTGGTAAGCATGCAGAGAGTGGTATTTTCGTTTTTCAAAATGAATATCGTCAAAATCTATTCCCCCATACACTAAAAAAATTTAAAACGTATATTAATACTTTTAGACTAGTCGAATTAGTTTACTTTGAAGCGAAAAAAAAAACAAAATTATCAACAGGATGGGAACAATTGGAAATGATAAAGATGCGTATAATAAACGTAGGAAAAATAAATGCGTGAGCAGGGGTGTTTCCAGATAAATTTGGAGGGTGAAAAGGGGTGGAATTTTGGATTATTGGAGATTTCCGGCGAAAGTTGACGTCAAAGATAAGAGTGTACCATAGAAAAGTGGTAGATCATAAAAAGGTCTACAACTTTTGTATTGATGATTTTTTCATATAACCTCAAAATCTCCGAGAAAAATGCGAAAAACCGCTTTTATCGCTTTTTATTTTTCATTTACACAATGATAATTTTATCTTGACAAAACTTGGTGGAACTATACCTTTTTGTGTTCGAAATGTTCACAGACTTTTTCAGATGAAAATATCAAGAATTATTTGGAAATTCAAACAAATTATTAACATTTAGTAAAAAAACATGTTTCTAAATAGGGACTGTATTATTTTATTATTTCGCAAAAAAGTATAACTAAAGACGAAAAAATAGCGACATGAATGAAGTCTCTGCAAAAATTTTCCAAAGAAGAATTTTATTTTGAAAAACATGTTTTTTGTGCCGGAAATATGATTATCTTGGAAGTCTCTTGATATTTTCATCTGAAAAAATTTGTGGACTTTTCGGATACAAAAAGGTATACTTCCACCAAGTTTCGTCAAAATAAAATTATTTTTGTGTAAATGAAAAATAAAAAACGATAAAAGCAGTTTTTCGCATATTTCTTGGAGATTTTGAGGTTATATGGAAAAATTATTAATACAAAAGTTGTAGACCTTTCTATGATCTACAACTTTTTTGTTGTACACTTTTCTCTCCGATGTCAACTTTCGCCGTAAGTCGCAATAATTCAAAATTCCATCCCTTTTCACCCCCCCTAATATATCTGGAAACACCCCTGCTCACGCATTTATTTTTTCTACGTTTATTATACGCCTCTTCACAATTTCCAACTGTTCCCATCCTGTTAACAATTTTCTCTTTGTAAAAGTGTTATTTGGCTGGACTATTTATCTACCCTCCCCAACTTCTGCTAGGTATTTTTCTGTAATTGGCTTGGCCTATACAGCATTCTGTAAAAATTGCAGATAACAGACATAACCTATAACTCACACCAGTGTATGACAGATGACACATTTACGATTCTAGCAGGTGCGCTTTTACAAATCTTCGGTAATAACAACATTGTAAAGAGAAAATGACCCAAATGATTAGTAGCAAATTGCAATTCGAAATTATCCACTGTTTTAGAATATGGACACATCATAATGCCAGCATTATTTATCAACAAATTGATTTGATCTTCAGTCCTCATTAGCAATTCAGCGCATTTACGAACTGATTCCAAGCTACTAAGATCCAATTTTACGACTTTCAATTCGCCTAGATTACTCTTATCTGCAATTTCATTTTTAATGTCGTCTATTGCTTCATTCGCCTTTTCCAAATTTCTACAAGCTAGTATTACTGTAGCACCTGAAAAGATATAAAGTTTTTAAAAAGTGCTGGAAAATCTTGACGTGTAAAAAACGGAGTTATACGTTGTACAAAGTCGCGAACCGAGCCATGTGCCCTGCCAAGATTTTCACAATTTAGAGGAACTCAAGGGAGCTACCATTTATTTCTGTCAAATCTCGTTTTTTGGTATAAGGGTTCAGTGAAAAATTTTAATTTCAATCAAATTATCTTAAAATACTAGTTAAAATATGGGGCGTTACAAAACTGAAGCAAAACACTAATACATGGCCACTTTTTCATATTTTCTATCAAATAAATATTGTTAGTATCATAAGGACAAGACTTGTTTCAAAATAAAAACTCTGCTTATTTTTTTTTTATTGGTTATAGAAGCCATTCCAATTTTTTTCACACGAGCATATATACCTACGTCATAAATATTTAGGATTTAGGCAGAAAATCGATCAAAGAACAGAAGAAACATAAAAAGAGACTAACAAAAATACTGGAGACATAGATGTGACTATTTCACTAGAGTAAATTGATAACACAAAATTTGAAGGTTTTGAACTGGCAATTTTTTGTCTTGTCGCGGCAACTTTTTGACGTTTAATATATCAAATCTATGTGTATAAAATTCTATCACTCTGTGATAAAATTCAATATAAAATCTTTGTTGGTGGTTTCTAAGGAAACTAAGTTGTTTATTTATTTATTTAACTGTCTGAAAATTATTAAAACTGTTTCAAAAATTTAAATAAGTATTGTTAACATGAATAATACAAGATTTGGAAATAATTCAATAAATGAAATAGAGAGTACAATTAAGCAAAGTATACCGGGAAATACAATGAAGACAAAAAAGTCTGCGTGGGAACAGTTTAGAATGTTTCTGGACGCACGTAATTATACGTTAGAAAAGGATACTTCTGAACAAGTGATAGCAAAAATTCTTGAAGATTATAGTTTTAACATGAAAAAAAGAGATGGAACTGATTATACTGAAGCTAGTTTGAAAACACTTTGGAATACGACTGCTCAAATGGTTCAGGAGAAATATTTTCTAGAATTTAACATCAAAAATTGATCCATTTGAAGATATTACCTATAAATTTGCTAGATTGGCCAGGGATACAAAACGTAAAAAACTTCAGGCTGAACCTGAAACCAGAAAAAGAAGTTCTAACGCGTTTACCAAAGAAGAATTAATGGAAATGGTAGAAAGCTATTCTGAAGATAATCCTGATGGGTTACAAAAAAAGTTTTTTCATTTATGTTCGTTCGAATTAGCATGGCGTGGAAATGAAGCTGCTAATTGTGATATTAATTACTTTAAAAAAGAATATGATAATAAAGGTAATTTCACTGGCAGGGTAGTATATAATCCAATCTTTTCCAAAACGGCACAAGGAGGATCAAAAGCTTTATCTGGCAGTAAGTGGCTGGTAAGAAATAATGCTAACAGCAATTTGTGTCCCGTTCGTTTATTTTTAAAAATTATTGAAAAAAGAGAATCCAATCCTTATCTAACAGCAACAAGATTATTTTCAACAGTACATCCAAATTGGGAAAAAGGAATATGGTACAAAAACTTCCCATTGGGAATTAATACAATTTCAAAGTGCACGAAAATATCGGCAGAAACAATTGGTATAGACACAAAAAAAAATAAAAATAACCAATCATTCACATAGAGCTTCTGCAATATCTGCATTAGCAAAAGAAGGAGTTGTGAACAAGAAGTAATTAAGCTTACAGGACATTCTTCTGCCCATTCTTTGAAACCATATTTACAATTAAATGAAGAACACCATTTCCAACTTATAGAGAACCTTCGAGAAAATAAAAATAAAGAAAAGGAATCCTCAGTTTCTAACTTAAATTCATCACAGGTTATGATGAAAAACAATCCCCAAAATAATGCTACAACGTACAATTATAATAATTGTACTTTTTACATAAATAAGTAATTTTTTTTTCATAATGTTATTATTTTTTTGGCTTTGTATAATTGAAGTTTGCAATAAATAAAACGTTTAAACATATGATTTTTTAGTTTTTCTCTCGTGAAATAGTCATGTCGAATACCACTCAATTAAAAATTTTGTAAGGTAAAATTTTTCTCTTGTCGTATTCAAGTTTGTTGCTTTTAGGTAATTTTGCTCATGACATTTAATCCAAAACCACTCGCCTGACGGCTCGTGGTTTTGTTAAAAATGTCATTCGCAAAATTGCCAAGCAACAAACTTTCATGACAATCGAAAAAATTTGCCGACAAAATTTTCACTCTCGTGGTATTATACATGAACAATTGCAAGAAAACTTTGACTGTGTAACATATTTTGTTTCATTGTAACATTTTCAATATTGTCAGTTGCCAAATAATCTCAAGCAACCTCTTGGTGAAAAGTGTCCACCTAATAACTGGTTAGAATTTTTGAAAAAAACTGACATAGTATATGAAGTGTAACAATATTGATCATAAATCTATGCTTATACTATAATTTCAAGTTTTGTCGCTCATAACCTTTTGGTGGACAAAATAAAAAATACTAAAGACAAAACTAACATCAAAAAACAACAAACTCAAAGATAAAAGTATTCACATTAAAAATAAAGGAAGGAAGAGTATGTGTAGACATTAAAAATCAACACTAGTAACGTGTAGCATTATTAATACTTTTCGTGATCCAAATAGATCAATGCGTTAATAAATAATACTTCAAATACCTACCACTTACCTCTTTTATAAAAATCTTTAGCAGTTTCCTTACCAATTCCTGTATTAGCTCCGGTTATTACAGCGGTTTTTCCATCAAGTCTGTTAGTCGAAGTACATTTAGTACTAAACAATAAACCCATATTTAATATTACGAGAAACTTTGTCGTACAGCGACCAACGATCTACAACTGGATTAAACATAAAGCGAATGCAACTAAATGGATTACATTACAAGATTGAATGAAATACTGTCGTTGTTTTGAAAGATGATACTGAAAATGATATTGTTGAAGTCTCAGAACAAGGCTTAAGAAATATTTTTAATGTGAGTTGTTTATTCACCGAATGAAAACGATTAAATTAAGATGAAGATTGTTTTAAAGTAAAAATCAAAAGATTGAACTGTTTTTATGTGCCAAAATCTACAGCACTGTATCTACAACTGCATAACATTCTGCAGCTGTCAAGTTTGTAGGCAAGTTTACATTTTAGGCAATACATTTAATGCGATGCAGCAAAGTTCCAGGGAGAGCTCTAGTTACTTTTGTGTTACCAACAACTAATTGTTTCCAATCCAATGATACCTATCAGCTGATTGCTGATTGTGGTTTTTTGTCATTTCAAATAATAATCAAATAACTCTACATGTTATGTTCGGATAAATTATTTTTTGAGGTTAATATCTACTTTTTTCCTTCTACTCTTGGCTAGGTTGGTAGCAATGTTGCAATGTCAAACAGCACGCAATTTCTTATTGAATCGCTCTTTGTCAAGCGACCATGCTCCAGTTTTTTGTCTTGGTTTTTTGTTCTCGCTAAGTTACTATTTCAAGGTCCATAGCCAAACATCGTAGGAGTTATCGCCACGATTCCGCTGAGAACTTCTACAATCCCAGTCCTTTTAAGATAAGCTCTAGCGTGTTTATGA
>CAJUYH010009246.1:0-14077 GCA_910591685.1 Galerucella tenella
ATTCCTCAAATGTCAATAAATTTACTTTCCGCACTAGTGCGGAAAAGATTCACTTTCCGCACGTTAGTAGAAAAAGTATATAGTGAACGATGAATACTTTAAATAAAAAGACTTTGGGGAATTAAATATTTACTTAGAGATAATAACAACATTTTTAACACACATACCTATACATAACACACAACATACTACCTAACTAGATTATTTCCCAATATTCTGCTATTTTCATTCCTAAAATATAAGTATTTTGTGTTATTTTTTCATACATGTAGTCTGGCATCTAGTTCTAAACAATTCAACGGGGAGGGTTACGTATGAAGTACCTATACTCATTTCTATAGTGTCTTCTCCTTTGAAAGAGTTTTTTTAGAACAAAATTTGATATAGCTGCTTTCATTATTGGATCAACAAATGTTGAATCCTTGATTAATTAACCTATAGACTTGCACCTAATATTAAATTTAGGTAATTACCTAAAATGAATGAAGTGAGAACAGCCTTTCTTTCCAGCCTCTTTTTCCTGGTACTTTACAGTCATCACTAAAGTGTCTTACACAAACACGGAAATTTTGGTATATTTTTTTGTTTTGCAGGCATGCAATGTAACTTCACATTATTAATATTTTTCAGCCAGGAGTCAAATACTTCAGGTTCACGTTTTGGAAACCGACTACTACTACCACTACTACTACTACTACTCTCAGCAAAACAGAACACAACAAAGTTTTTTATGTGGTTTGTTTATTTTTCCTTCCATTTTGTCATCTTGACATTACGATTGTTGATGATCAGTGCCCTCTGCAGTTTGGCCGCATCGTAACTTAAAACATTCTCTTCAATCCCAGTTACAATTCTAGGTTGAAGTATTTTATGGTATTTACAGATGTTTGATGTCATAGAGACGCCATTAGTATTCCACAGTTTTGGTTTGAAATTCGAATTGTATTTTAAAAAAGTAGAGTTATCCCTTAAGTTTTTTTTTCGACAACTTTTCATTAGATAAACATAACATCGTGAAGCCAGTTTTTCAAAGTGAACCATATGCCTTTTAAGTACACAAAGTATATCTTTGTTCCTTGTGGTGTATTCTTTCTCGTTAATTCATTGGGAAATTTGTGAAAAAAAAGTACACAGTATTATTGATCGATATTTCAGAGTTAGTAATATTTAAATTCAATATTTTGTAGTAACAATTGCAGCCTCTGAACAAAATCTAAATATCCAAAGTGTAAATGGAATAATTAATCATATAACGGGGGAAGTTACGGTCCAAAAGTTGGCTGCCGTGTCCGGGGCTGCCAGACATATTTTGTCAAAATCAGACAATTTTATCAGAATTTCTTGTGTTGGTTTGTCGTTTTCATTCGCATTCCATAGTTTGTTATTTACTGTGTAAGAGTAGAGTCTTTATCAAGTGGTTATCATATTTTGAGGGAGAACGAGATAACGGTTTACCGCTAGCTCCTATTACTTCTGCTACTTAATGAATACATTATTGCCTCCTTACATTTTAATACTAGCGACTGAATACTAGAGAAACTTATGAAAAAATTCAGGTTATATTTTCTAATATTTAATTTTAGAGAGTGGCCGAGGCCCTGAAAATCAGCGTTTCAACAGTTATTCACATTGCAGCCAAGTTGACAGATGTGTAATCTTATACAATAAACAGCTTATCAACATAATTTTATGCCAACTACTGGAAAAACATTGCAACGTGGCAATATGTGAAACATCTGTCATGGTTTGTTATCACAGCACACCCTCTAGCAGTTTAACTCTCATCTACAATTTGTATCCAAGTTATAATATCGTGCCCGGCCGCTTGAGAGCGCATTAGTAGCGTGACATTGCAGAATCGCTCAATCGGAGGACGGAGGGAACGTCACGTGAACTGTCAATTATTGAAAGTTACAAAATTTGAAAATTTTTATCACCCGTCAACTTTTCAGTTGTGTTTGGTTGTGTTTATTTGTTTCGCCTGTGCTTCCGATTAAAATATCCGCTCTCTATTATAAGTCAATATTTTACCTTTTAAATAAAGGTTTATGGCAGCTATAAATATCTTTAGAGTGGATGATAATCAATGATTTCAAGTTTCAAATTCTCCGTGGTGGAACTGTTTTTCCGAGATTTTTATATGTATGTATTTATTTATGATATATATTTTATGTATATATATATTTAATATAAAATGATGAACAACTTCGAAGTTTTCTTTCAAGTTTCCAAAAATATTATTGAGATTTCTAACGTAAATAATACATTATTTTTAGGATGTAACTATAAACTATATATTACGTAGAATTATACTTATAGATCTCACTGTATATTCATCTTATTTCATTTTTTGAAAAATAGTTAACAATAGCCAGTTTGTCGAATTTAAGATAAAGACACTCCTGTATTTTGTTTATTTCTTGGTGTACATATTGGAATTTTTTACAGTCATTTGAGTGTGAAAAAATATGTGCACTTTGAAATAATTCAGGGATATCGATCTTATATTTAATATTTAAATATCCCGCCCTTATGCCCGATTTCACCAACCGTCTCGTAAAGTTAGGTAATATCCAAGTCGAATTTAGGAATTTCTAAATGCGCGTGGTCCAACGTAAATTGCGTTTAGAAATTCCTAAATTCGACTTGGATATTACCTAACTTTACGAGACGGTTGGTGAAATCGAGCATTAGTTATTTCATATTTCCCGCTCTTTCAGTTATTCTTCTTCTTGCTCCTTTTTTGAGCTATATTCTGAGGGATAATTTACCCTTTTCTTGTATGTCACAGATTTCTTTAGTTCTGTGCTCCATGTATACTATCGCAGCGCGCAGCTGGCGTGGCGGACGGTCTCAATACTAATATATTAGATCTGAGATTTAGTAAAGGAGTTAGCCTGCTAGAGGGTGTGCTGTGTTTGTTATTGCAAACTTATCGTGAATGAACTATAATCTGGTCATTCCTGAAAAAAAAATGGGTGGCATCAGAATTCAATAGTTATTTACGTGATTAGTTATGAAAAGAGCAATATTGTTCAACAAGCGTAATATTTGCCAAAACGAGCGCTAGCGAGTTTTGCAAATTATGCGAGTTGAACAATCCCGCTCTCTTCACAACGTGTTTACGTACAACGTTTTATCTTATTCCGCGCTTTTATAATATTCAATAAAATCTTCAATTACAATGGTAATATTAAAGCGGATTCAAATAGTGTTAGAATTATTTTTACTATGAAGTATTCACCCAGAAAATTGACTTACTTTAAATAACTGTGTCCTTAATAATGTTGTTTTGAATGTTAAAATCTTAAAAAGCTATCGAATTATAATAATGGAGTAATTATCAGTTTAAATAATGAAATAATTGTCAGTTTTGACAGTACCTAATTAATAAATTATTCTATGAAACTCTCGATGAAACTTAAACAGCTACGTAAAGTCTTTACATAACTACTTTTCATAACTGATTTATGAAGGTTATGAAAAATGTGACGTTACCTAACGTCAAGGAGTGATTTAAAGTGTCACATTTGATAGCGGAATTGGATAAAGTATTTTTTCCATACTCTACACTACAGCTTTCACAAACGCACCACAAGAAGCGTTAAGAGTCAATGCATTAAATTTGAGGCGGGAAGCTAAAGGAAAGCCTATCGATGTGAGCGAGACAACCTACGAGTAAATCTCTATTCATAAAAAAGGCTTGTACACTGCGATTCAAAAGTATCTATAGGTAAAGGTACCACAAGAGAAACTCAGTTTAGTTGCATTATGTAGTGAGTCAGTTGTATAGCGAAGCTTTTTGCTGTGTATACTTAACGTAATATCATTATACGACTATTGTTAGTACGTAACAGAGTTAATTTAGCGGACCACATAAAAGTCGGTTATGAACGTCGCTCACCACATATAGCTATTAAGCTGACTAGCTCCACCCCACCGCATGCTGTAATGTAGTGGGGTATGGACTGCCGACACGGACTTCACGATTTCCACAGTGATACGCAATTTTGAATGTATAAAATTAATAATTAGTAGGTTAGGGAATATGAGATATGATTAAAAAAATAATGGAGTTAAGGAAATTTTATTTATCGTAGGTACATAATTGATCTATCAACTTTCAAGTTTTGTAAGAGTGTCGTTTATATAAGTATAAAAATATAAATATAAAATGATTGTGGATAACTACAATAATTTGAACATAGGTCTAGTAAAAAGGTATAAAATCTGAAACTTTTTCTATGTAGAGAGCCGAATTCAGTTTTCAGCTGTTTTACTTTAATCATACATAGGTATTTTGCATTTTATTTTCTAGGTCTGTATTTCACGAAACTTGAATGAAATAATACTGATTATTTTTTTACTTCCCAAAATCTGACATTTTGGTGGTTTTAACCAATAGCAATACATTATTCTAGCCAATCATTCGGTATTATACTGATAATTCTGTTTCCTCATCGATAATACCTTGTATACATTGAAACGTCAAAATTTTACTTTGAATTTGTCATTATTGACAACTAAAAGTTTATTGAAAAATGAACACAAACTGATTAGTGCCATCACCCAAGAGAATATTGAACATTCAATACAAAATTCCACTCCACAATTGTTGAAAAAAATAATCATCCCAAATACAACTCGCTCTTCAAATTTTATCACATAATTTTTTATTTTCGTCACTCAAACTTGTTTATTTGAGGCAAAAACATCCAAACAAATCGAATTCAGATAAAATCACGAGTCCGTTAGGACTTGTGATTTTATCAATCGGTTTGTTTTCATATTTTTGCCAAATAAACAAGTTTTCGTGGCAAAGAAAAAATTATCGATAAAATTTGAAGCAATCGTGGTATTACCTTTGATTATTTTTTTCACATGTCAAAATCTGACATTTTGGTGGTTTTAACCAATAGCAATACATTATTCTAGCCAATCATTCGGTATTATACTGATAATTCTGCTTCCTCATCGATAAAACCTTGTTTACATCGAAACGTCGAAATTTTACTTTGAATTTGTCATTATTGACAACTAAAAGTGCTTCGAAGTTTATTGAAAAATGAACACAAACCGATTGAGTGCCATCACCCAAGAGAATATTAAACATTCAGGTAATACAAAATTTTAAATTTATGAAAAAAATAATCTTCCCAAATACAACTCGCTCTTCAAATTTTATCACATAATTTTTTATTTTCATCACTCAAACTTGTTTATTTGAGGCAAAAACATTCAAACAAACCGAATTTAGATAAAATCCCTCGTCCTAACGGACTCGTGATTTTATCAATCGGTTTGTTTTCATATTCTTGCCAAATAAACAAGTTTTTGTACAACTGTCATTAAAAGTGACACCTTTAATGATAGCAAACAATGTTAAAAACGATTGTTTACATAGCAGCGTGTTAAAAATACTTTTAACACTAGTGTTAAAAGTATTTTTAACACTGAAATTCAAATGACAGCGTCTTTTCTCATTTGTTAGTAATCATAACGTTGGCAACGTCTGCCATTCACAACAATCTTTTGATTATTTGAATACTAAAATGCATTTTGAATTTATTGTCATTGCAAATTCGCTCGTTTCATTATCAAAATAGGGAAGTTGTACAAAAAACATTGTATGGTATTTGTGTTAAAAGTGATTTTATTTTGTTCGTGAAATTGTTCAATTCGCTCCGCTCATTTCACAAACGTTTTCACTCACAAAATAAAACCTCACTTTTAACACTCATATCATAAATAACTATTTCGTGAAAAAGAAAAAATTATCGATAAAATTTGAAGCACTCGTGGTATTACCTTTGATACTTTTTTACTGGATATAGTAACCAATCAAATTACTTAATTTCAAGTCATGTGTCAAATTTCATCCAATCACCGCTGTATTACAGTTTGGTGTTTACTTTTTATTAAACATTAATTAAACGTCAAACTGACAACTGGATTAAAAATGTCGCGAAGATTAGGTATTGCATCTAACGATTCAATTAATTCACCAATTGTACTTTTCACAACTATAGTTTAAAATAAAAATGAATACTATTTGATTAAAATTGATAAAGTTTGTATTAAAAATTATTAAACATCAGATTGGCAATCAATTTTTTGAAAGCTACAAAGTAAAAAATTATCTTATCGAATACTCCTCGGGTCTTGATAAATACTCAAAATTTTGTCGTAGAGAATCCTTCAAGCGTGCTGCTCAAAGATAATAGCCCTCGGCCTGCGGCCTTGGGCTATTATCAAGCAACAAGCTTTCAGCATTCGCTATGACAAAATTATCTCGGTATTATCAAGACCCTAGGGGTCCCAGCAAACATGTTACACGTGGGCCTCTAGAGGCACTTTAAAAACAACCGACGGACAACACAAGTGGGCCACAATCATGATACGTCGTCGGCCCGGCTAGCCCGTGTCGCGATGGCCACCAGTAGGCCTCCATACTACCACCCGCTTTGGTACATAGCGGTACTTTAGCGGATTGACAAAGTTAGGGTGAACTGATATTGCATTGTACAGATTATGGTGCGATTGCGGGTATTCTACTAATCAACCGCCGGCATCCCACTGTTGGGACTTAATCAATGATTTATGCAAATCTACAGGCTATATATATACTTATAGGTTTAAGAATGAAACACATGATGAATAAAACAAAGAAATATAATGAAAAATGTAAAAAATATTCCAAATACAATATATATAAATATAAAAAATATGTTCACCAATGGTATTGTTTTATAAGCTATATATACTAAGGTATAACAATGAGACATATATGATGACTAAAACAAAGAAATATAATGATAAATGAAAAAATATCACATATACAATTATATATAAATATGTTGTGCTGTTTTTGACGAGTGCTCTTTGAGATATTATGCAGGGGTTTTCTAGAGGAAACATATATTATGACGATATATGATGCAACAAATGATGTATGTACTTACTTTTCTGTGTTTTCGGACATATCTGCTCGTTTCTTCGCTCCGAATAGATTAGATATAACACACAAATCTAATAAAATGGTCGCTACAGTCAACTAAAGTGATTAATTATTCCTTACCATACCACGAGACACAACACAACTAGGTTAGGTTGATCTTCAACACAACGGCTAGCAAATCAGCGGTAGTGCCAACTGCCAACGTGATATTCAGTAATGTCAATGTGCATGTGCATACTGGTGTCAAAACGACATCGGCGCGACTATGGCAAATTTTCAACGGGTAACTTCTGGCTAAATTACAAACATCCACAATAAATATGCGTATGTTCAGCCAAGGCGGCAAAACTGATATCATTCCAATTATTTACAGACATCGCTGTGCCGCTGCCGACATCTAACCGCAGTTAACAGCTATGGCCCGTCTATTTACCGCTCATTCATGTTTGCTGGTGTATTACTACTGAAAATATTTAGTGGTTCACACGATAAAATTTTAGAAATCGATTGTTTGTAGCAAAACAATACCTAGAATATTATAGCTAAATCAAGGGAGCATCTGCCAGCAGTGATTAATGAGTATTATTAAGGTCGAGCAAACAGACGTATAATGGGTACATTATACAACAGTCGAGGATAAAATATATTGTTAGATAGGATGTTTTATAATTTCTGTTATATAATGTGTGGTGAAAAAATTACATAACTGTTCCCTCATGTTAGTTTCCCAAAAATGGTCTAGCTTTTCAATTTTCTCTATATGGAAATTTACTGGACTCCACACCATAAAATAACAATATTTTCTTTTAGATAAATGTAGTTGGCCCTGAATCTGATAATAGTAATTGTGGTTTTGTTTAAGGGTAATTTTACCGCTATCATCTATTTGCAGATATTTTATTTTTCCACTATTTATTCCATCCTCTACGCTAATTTTCTTCAATACTGCTGGACATTTAATTTCTAGTATCGAATCTGTACCTACAATTCCATCTGGACTAGCTCCTAAAAAATACTATTCATCATGCCCTACAAATAAACCACAGCTATTGACTTCTAGGCCAGTAACTTCTTGAAAAGTGTTAATTGCCAGAGGTTCAAAGTCTAAGCCGTATCTGGTACTTTGATTGCCTGTGAAAGGGTTACTGTAAAGCCTTTTTGCCAGTAGATTTGGATTAGCTTTTCTCCGCTTACATATCAAACCAAAGTTGGAAGCAGTTAATCGGCAACTTCTTTCTTCTAGCCATCTGTGATTATTCCTTTGACCTCGAGTATTTTTTTGTAGACTTGTAAACATCTGCTGATGTCGATGGCTCTGTTGTGATTGAGCTCAATTTATTGCAAACGTTGCATTTGATCTTCAATGTTGTCAATAAACCATATCTGCTTTCGTGAATGATATCGCAGTCCTGTATACTACAATTGAAGAAAGGATGATGGCTGATATTTTTTATTTGGTTCCAAAAATAATCCAACTTCACAATTCTCCGTCCTGTAAATGTTGATGCAGGCACATCGCTAATACTGATTTCAGTAATGGATCCTTCAGTAACCTCAGGCTCAGTTAATCCTGTGTCAGCGGGAATTTCATTATGGTCAGGTTGCCTCCGTTTTTTATTCCACCTGACTAACGCACCTCTACAATATAAAATAATCTAAACTGAAAAAACTTAAAAATTAACTCACTTTTTTCTTGATGATTTAATTGTTTTTTCTTTTCCCATTTTAATCCTGTAATAAACATAGCAAAATATTGATATTTTCAAATATTATAATAGTCCAGTTTTAACACTTTTTTGTACAACTTTTTTTCAACAGTTTCGGAAAAATATGAATGAGGTTATTTGATTCGGAATAGCATATGGATGGTGAAAATACGGCCGAAAATAGATATTTATGCGCAAAAAATGAAATATATGCTTTCTTAATAATTAGCTTTTGATCATGACTTTTATTTAAACATATAGATACCCTCTAATTGGTTAGGCTAATGGAACCGCAAGGATCCGCAGTCAATTTCACAATCTCACACACACACACACACAGATACCCACTAAAAAGGTTGTACTTACCTAGAAATATTTACACTAACTTAACTATTAAGATTAATTACTATAATTTACAAGTTACAAATATTTGTCCTAATGTCTTAATAATATATAAAAAATGTCCACAAATTCAAAAATCCTCTATTTAAATACGCCGGCAAACAAACATCCATTAAGCGCAACAGCGATCGGTTCGCCAGATAAATTATTAGAGTATATTCCTCTATAATAGTAGTTTATTTTCCAACTGGTCCGCTACCTCTGGCAATTTGAGAGTTCGCTCACATCGGCACGCTGTAATACTCATATTTGCGGAGTGTACAGGAATTAATCTGTATGAGGGCGCTTTTATCAGTCGTTCAAAAATTTGAATTTTTCCGGTTCTTTGGTACCATTTTTCTTCGTTATTAGAATGTATATTTCAATGAAATTTTAAGGGTATATTACTGACAACTAGTTGCAGAAGCTATGCATGTTTAATCCTAACTTTTTTTAAAATTAACAGAAATGAATCATCATTTATCATCAATATAAAAAATAATTGAAATTTGAATATGCATAGCTTGTGCGCTATCGTGAACCACATACGTCCTGAAAATTTGAGCAATTTTAATGCAATATTAACTGAGAAAAAAGGGATTTTCGATAATAATACAAGTTTTCATAGATTTGTTCCATTATTTCACTTTATTCCTGGATCTACATGTGGAAGTTCACGGATATTCACTTATTACTATCAATTATCAGCACGTTTTAAAAATATAAACATTTTATTAGCCGATATTTGATAAAATGTGGAAATGGTGAGAGCGCTAATGCAACGTTGACTCTTAACCCCGTTGTCTGACTGACAACAACACTGTCTGTTACCACTCCTTACCTACCCATAGATTATGAACGTACTCCTCATGTCATCAGTAATTCTGGATGATCGCGAATTTCGAGCTAATGGCATTTTTATTCAAATAATTATATCTTGATAGGTAATTTGAACCAGCAAATATGTTAGACAATCTCTGGGTATACAAAATTACGGTGCATAGGTTTTTGTTAAGCTATTATCTCCTCAAAACTCTGAGAAGACCCACAAAGACTTTAGGAAGAAGCGTGAATTTTTTAAATTTAGTTGATCACCGCAGGAAGGTAGTTGAGGAAAAAAACAGTCTCAATGGTTACTTAGTATGATGACAATTTGAAGTGATGAAGCTACAAAAAAAATACATTAACTGTGTTTTCTCAGTACAAGTTAGTGTCAATATTAATTTGAATCTACAAAAGAAGGAATGGCGAACCAACGAAAATCATTGTCAGTTTCTAACTATTTATTTGGTGCTATTTATAGATAGGGTCCTTTGATAAATGGCAGTACTATCAGGTGAACCTTCAGGTATGCTTGGGCTAGCTCAGATGGGCTTCAAATAACAGCTGCTGGTTTTGGTAAACTCTTCTTCAGCTAAGTGCCAGATAACGGTTTAGGTTGGGTTTAAATCCCTGGTATAACCAGACCAGGCCCAAATGAAACCAGGTATAGCCAAACCGGTAATAGCCAAACCGCAGAGATAAGAGTGATCGTTCAATACAAGTATCTCAAAAAATCCTTTGATTGATTCAAATCATAATTCTTTCAAATCTCCGCGGTTTCAGAGTTGACTTGGCTTTCTAAGCGATAGATTTAGCAAAGCAAGCGGCTGCCAGCCGACAGCCTTCACACTTCTCTACATCAGGCTTAGCGCAGACCCGCTAGTGCGCGTGTCACATGCGAAAATTAATATTTCCCTGGAAATGTCCCCTACCACTTTCCCGTTAATTTGAAGAAACAAAAATTACTGTTTCAGCTCGTGCTACAAACTTTCACGCTCGTGAGATAAGTTGAACTTTCCCCACATGTTGCATACTATGATTTTTCTACAACTCCGGAACGTCATTTCTTTCCATTGAATTCTTCCTAGTAGAAGTTTTGGGTTGATTCATATGCGGTGCATATTCTGTCTGTTTTATTTGATTCCCAATATAAATGTTTGTGGCGTGGGCAAAGTGTCGTGAGAAATAATATTTCCCACAGCATAAGCCGTATTCGGTTTTGAAATTGAGTGAGGTATGAGAAATACGTCACTTTTCATAGCAGTTGTAGAAAAAGATATTTAACATTGTCTGAAGTTAGGGGGACACAAGCCTTCTTTTTAAAATGGTATCTACTTTACATCTTCCTACCGCATTCACCCGAAGATGTTGGTGGTTAATAAGTATTGGAATCTCAGTAAATGGCAGCAATGTAATTTAAATAATGTGTTTCATTTTCCTTCGATTCACGAAGATCTCTGTGTAGAGCGATATAAGAGCCTTAAGATTGCCATTAAAGCTTGTTATTTTATGCATTTCACGTTAAAACATTTTACCTTAAAAGCTTCGAATCTGCGTTAAGCTCAAACTGATACAATAGCGTCCCAAGATTCGGTTCAGTAATATCCCAAGTAACTGAAAACGTGTTAAATGGAAACGTTCGAATTCAAACTACACATACAAAATCTCAATTCAAGCAGTGGCATAAAACAAAACGACCACTGAAATTAAATTACACCTTGACACTTATATAAAATGAGATAATGAAGTCACATTGTCTCCGGTTGAACGTTTCGGTTCCCTTAATCTAATTGCTAGGGAATATGATGAAAATTTGAAGTAGTTCAATTAAGGTGGACGGACGACGTCGGTTATATCTTGGTAACAGCAGAATCAATGACCGTTTGATGTATCAATGCTCAGTGGCTGGATAAGGGAAAAGTAATAAATATATAATAGAAGAAACATCACGAAACATACTATACGCCGACCGATGCAGACAAATTAACGAGACGTTGTTATTGTTTTCCAGCACCTATGAAATGAGAGATTGGGAATGGCATAATGGAATTTTCTACAAACGAAACACTGCCGCACCATTACTATAGTATCAGTTAAGTCACTAACCCCTTATATGAATTCACTAAGAATTTTTAAACAAAAGTATTCATTTTCCCACAAATCGCCAGGGGAGAACAAATAGTGCTGCTCAGTTCATACAGGCTGCTTCACGGCGAGCTTAGAGTAGTCCTATCGAAAAGCATCATTTGTTGAATAAAATGTGGATTGCGGTGACATAAATCCTGCAAAATGTCACAAAACTGTGTACGGCGATCGGGATCATCATCTTTGAGCACTCGATGTAAATGGATTTTGTGGGGATGGTAATCTTCGTCTTCCAGAACAAAAATACCGATGTTGGAGATATGCTTGTCTCCGATGCAATTTTTCGTGAACTATTATAAGGATTATTTCACTCAGATATAGCTGCACCTATAAAATTGCATGATTGGAGTCACATAATATGTAATATGTGCGGCTATTGAAGGTAAACAGAGGAATATGAGCGATTATAATCAAAACTTATCCCCTAGTCGGTGACGTGTAGTCTGAGAGACAACGCCAAAATAATAATGAAGCCTGATTTTGTAATTTCAATGTCGAGAGGCTTGTCCTGTCATCTAATCTTCTCACTGGGTGGAATAGGCTAAGTGGAGAAAGTACGGACAGTGATGCGTCAGTATCCCACAAGTTATTGTACTTATTAATAATGGGAGAAGTCTGTCGGACTATACGTTACCACTTATGTTAGAAATCTCCCTACATTGCTGGTGGTGGGTGAGCGATTTTTTTAATGAAAGTATTTTCATGTATTTTGATGGAGTTAACTTGATACTAACATGTCCTCCAAAAAATTACTTATCTATATTTGTATTTATTCGATATCTTTCGACAGATTTTCTCTGTGTATTTATCTATCCGCTGTTTCGTAATACGCATATATGTACGCTAAATTTTTAGCGTTATATTACTCAAGTTGCCTTATATTCTCTTGCATTCGGAATATTTTCAACATGACCAGTTTCTCTTAATGTTTCCTCAATTTTACTAACTGTTGATCGGCTGATGGGTCTGCCTGATACTTTGCATCAAGCAAATCGTATATTTGTTGCTGAGCTCTTGTCTTATCTCTACATCCATCCTGTGAAAATTAAAATTTCCATGCCTTGGGTTCCACTTAAAGTTGCCATAATTTACTTCTCAAACAATTTGATGTGAACTATCCGAAAAATACTCAACTTTATATTTCAATTGACGTTGGGCAGGCAGCTTGAGTTTTATCGATTAAAAGCAACTGGATTTTTAGCAATTAATTGTTGTTGTGTTTTCTATAGCTTTGTTTTTTAGGCACGCTTTTATTAAGGTACCCATTCACTAACAGGTCGCCTGCAGGCCGTCGCCTTGAGGTAGCTTGCCTTGAGGGCGATTATTTTCTCCATACACACGCCGGCCGATGACAGGTTGGGACCTGCAGTAGGTACTACGAAACCTCAGTTTGTGGCGATTCATCGTCAGTCTTGGCCCGAAGGCGTGATCTTCAGCGCAGTTGAAAATTTGGTCTGCAGATCAACATATTTTTGGGCTTGGTCATTTTACTAATAATTATAAACATGAGCGAAACTACGTGTAATCAGCCTGACTTCATAACAGGATTGATAGATATTTATAGAGCTAATCCCTGCTTATGGCAAATAAAGTCAAAAAATTATTCTAACAAAACTAATGCGAGAAAAGGCATACCTGTCATTATTACAATATTATAAAACTGTAGATGAAAATGCTACAATCGATACAGTGAAAAATAAATTAAATAATCTAAGAAGTTCATTTCGAAAAGAACTAAAAGAAGTAAATAAAAGTAAAAAAGCTGGTAGTGGTTCAGAAGATCTATATGTACCAGGAATCGCAACGTGGCAATTAACCTTTCTTCTGCACTGATTGCTTTTCTCATTTTGGTATTTTTCTTCGTAATGTAAGGTTTTACGAGTTTTAATAGTTTTTTAAGTCTTATACAAAGATAATTTTTTAAATTGTCTGTATTAGATTGTCGCAGTTTTTTAATAAGGCTCAAGTGAGACAATTTTTCTCTTCGCTGAAGCCAATCTTTCACCCAAAATCTTTTCCTCTGTCTAACTGGTTTTTCCATTAATAACAAAATTATTAATAAAGC
>CAJUYH010009247.1:0-14075 GCA_910591685.1 Galerucella tenella
GTCTTGGGATATGCATCCTCGAAGGTTTGCTAGTCCTTCTCTGCTAGCCCCCTGAGTCGGTAGCAAGAAGCCGACTACTTGACCCCGTGTATAGTGGGTTAGGCAGCTCTAAGCATTCGACCGCTTGGCGAAACTCGACCGCAGAGCGACTGCTCCGACCGCCCAGGAGCTGCTTTAGAATGTCAATCTGTTCATTTGATGCATTTCTCAGAATTTTAAAACCAAAAATTGAACGTTGTGACACCAATATGAGAAAAAGTATTCCAGGTGAAGAGAGACTTGCAATTACTTTAAGGTGAGTAATTTGATAAATTAAATTATGTAATCAGTAGACTTCAAACGCGACGGCGCTACGCGGTTCATACGACCACCAGAATGTGGTTCGTGTACGGCGGATGCAGCAGCGACCACTCGGCGAAGATTGACTGCAAGTAGAGTGCAGATGCCCGTTTTGACTGCAGTGAACGCCCGTGTACGTATGGTACAGTGTTTCTTATGGGTAGCTTGAGTTCGCCGAAACGCGACGGCAATTCTGTGATCGGCTCAACCGCAAAATGTGGCTCGTGTACGGAGGCTCTTAGTATGGCCATAGACGGACCGCATGTTGCAGCTGAGACTGACTGCTCTAGAGCGGTCGCATTGGAGTCGTACACGACTGCAACACGACCGCATAATTCAGTCGCCTACGACTGCTTGGAGCAGGTGTGTTCGACCGCAAAACAATACTGATACTGGTTGCCTGCCGGAAGGAAGGGATTGGTACTAAGCGGGGAGAGAGCGGCGTGCGGTCGGCAGCAACCGCTTGTAGCGGCCTTGGCGAAACTCGACCGCAGAGCGACTGCTCCGACCGCCCAGGAGCTGCTTTAGAATGTCAATCTGTTCATTTGATGCATTTCTCAGAATTTTAAAACCAAAAATTGAACGTTGTGACACCAATATGAGAAAAAGTATTCCAGGTGAAGAGAGACCGCATCTTGCAGTCAGTCTCGACTGCAGCATGCGGTGCGTCAATGGCCAGTCTTAGTTTATTATATAAAATTTTTCATCAAACTCAGATAATAAACAATCATAAATATATCTTCTGTAAGTTCCTTGTGGCATTACTTATTATTTTTTCTCTTATTTTTTGGGAATCAAACCACAATAATGTTTTTTTTTATTCCGACGTTTCGGGTGCGTTCCAGCTACCGTTGTCAAGATTAACTAGTAATAAATATCTATTTCATTTCGACTGAATTATGATTACGACAAATATAATCCTACTTCAAACGTAATCTTTACCAACTAATAAATCATAGATTCCGTTTAGAAATGCTGTTGAACAAACTTCAGTGCTCAACATACATAAATCTACTCGATGCATTGCTAGGCGCAGAATATTAAACATTTAACAATAAAATTAATTAACAAAGATAAGTTGATTACAATCGATTTTCCAGCAATTGTATTAATTCGAATAATCATTCAAATGGAAACATATATTTAATATTTAATTTGAAATATAAAATATTTATATATGCACATGAAACTCCAGGAAAATACGATGTTTGTGAGAAAATCAAATTCTAAGTACGGTTCCTTTGTAGTCTAGACTTCCATTGGAAGCACGTATAAAATTCCATGTTCTCTTTCCACTTTGTGTGTTTGTACTGAGTCAAATTTGACAAGGAATGTGTTTTATAACATAATTTAGTTTTCCTGTCTTGTTTTATTATTTCTTTGAAAACAAGTAAATCGATTTAGTTTTGAAGGAAATTATTGTACACTTAACCAATGAAAATTGGTTTGGAACGTTTAAAAAACAACAAAATTTCAAACAACTTCAATGAAAATCAGTTTGAAGGTTTAAGTCATTCAATATTTCGACAAATTCAGTCATGTACATTTTAATTAGAATACTTATAAGTTAAACCATCTTCATGTATTCCAAAATGTTGGAAAAAATGTCCGTCTGTGCTAGTTTTTGTATAAAAATAATATACAGGGTGTCCCGTAAATAAGCATCGTAACTTAAAGGTGTGATAGATCGTTAAGAAATATTTAAAATACCCAAATGCAACTTTTCTCTAACCTTCTTAGTTTGTGAGATACAGGCTATTTAATTTGAAATATAAAATATTTATATGCACATCAAACTCCAAGAAAATAGTCGTAGTCGTGAGAACATCGAATCCTAAACACGGATCCTCTGTAGTCCAGACTTCCATTGAAAGCACGTATAAGATTCCATGTACTTTTTCCACTTTATCTGTTTGTACTGAGTCAAGTTTGACAAGGAAGGTGTTTTAGAATATAATTTAGTTTGCCTTTCTTGTTTTATTATTTCTCTGAAACCAAGTAGGTGAATCGATTTAGTTTTGATGGAAATTATTGTACCCTTCACTTCAAGAAAAATTGGTTTAAAAAACAACAAAATTTCATTTAACTTCAATGAAAATTAGTTAAAAGGTTGAAGTCATTCAACATTTTGACAAATTGGGCCATGTACATTCCAATTAGGATACTTATAAGTTAAATTATCTTTATGTATCCCAAAATGTTAAGAAAAAATGTCCACCTGTGCTAGTTTTTGTATAAAAATAGTGAGCTTCATCTACAGTATCTTTATTTGGAAAAGTTTTATAATTATGGAATATTTACAGGGTGTCCCGTAAATAAGTATCGTAAATTACAGGTATTGAAACGTTAATTTTGTTGGCTAACATTTCAGAAAATAAAAATGTGCAATAATGACTTCAGAATTTTGATTTTTGGTGGAATAGTATATATATATATATTTACTAAAAATATTTCATTCAAAAATTAAATAAATTTTTTCACTTTTGTGATTTGTGGTGGAATAAACTAGTAGACCAAAAATCAATATTGTGGAAGTATTTTACCGCGAAATTTAAAATTTTGTACGGTCTTTAAATAAGGATGAGAAAGGTTCCGGCAGGTCTTCTCTCATCGTACTTTGTCGACAATACAACAACTGTGCAGTAATCCACGTAATTATTATAACATAAGTTTAAACAAAAACTAATAGGCTGCAGTTATCACTAAAGTACCTATCTGGATTACTGGTATGTTATTTTTCTTGTTACCTTTATATTTTGAAAATTTCATAGTTCAATATTAATATTCAATGAGTAATTTTTTTTGTACAAAATGACTACCCATTTTGGAAGCCACATGGTTATACCTTTCATCTCCTATCTAGCTAATAGTCGCGTCATTATACGCGAAATGAGGCCTGAAAAAAAAAATTTTCGGGCAGCACCGATCGGAATGCGGTTTTCGGCATTCGCTTGCAAAAATTATTTGTAAAAAATTTACCTAGTTTTCATTTGTCCAAAATCAGAAATTGCATTGTTGCAGCCAAAAATGCATTCGAAAAATGCATTTTTTGAGACGCCCGTTCAGAACTGGCCCAGAATGGGTACTCGGGGGTTTTCGAGGTCGATGATCACGATTATGATAATCAAATTGACACCCTGACCACCTGGGGCTCAGGAACGCCGACGAACGTCATATCCGTGGAACACTCCCAGAATTCGTGCGGGGAAGGAAAAACACTTGGCGCCCGGGGGTTTTTTGGGTCGCTGAATTCAAATATGGCATCGGCGAACACCCCCCGCACACCTAGTGCGCCCCAACCTGGATGTAGACGTCCTCTCCGAGAATTTTCCTGACAAGAGTGTCAAAAACACACATTCGGAATAGACGAACCGAAAATCGTTAAGGGGGGTTTTTTGGATCGCTAAAGCAGGATTTGACATCGAAAACGATCCCCCAAGCACCTAGTGCACCGCATCCTGGACCTGAACGTCTTCTCCAATGGTTTTACAGAGGTTGCGGTGCACCAGGTGCTCGGGGGATCGTTTTCGATGTCAAATTCTGCTTTAGCGACCCGAAAAACCCCCCTTAACGATTTTCGGTTCGTCTTTTTCGAATGTGTCAGGAAAATTCTCGGATAGGACGTCTACGTCCAGGTTGGGGCGCACCAGGTGTAAGGGGGGTGTTCGCCGATGCCATATTTGAATTTAGCGACCCAAAAAACCCCTGGGCGCCAAGTGTTTTTCCTTTCCCGCACGAATTCTGGGAGTGTTCCACGGAGATGATGTCGTCGGCGTTCCTGAGCCTCAGGTGGTCAGGGTGTCAATTTGAACATCATAATCGTGATCAGCGACCTCGAAAACCCCCGAGTCCCCATTCTGGGCCAGTTCTGAACGGGCGTCTCAAAAAATGCATTTTTCGAATGCATTTTTGGCTGCAACAATGCAATTTCTGATTTTGGACAAATGAAAACTAGGTAACTTTTTTACAAATAATTTTTGCAAGCGAATGCCGAAAACCGCATTCCGATCGGTGCTGCCCGAAAAATTTTTTTTTTCGCGTATAATGACGCGACTACTAAGTTTAATATTAGATATAATTTTAAATTGATATGATTGTCTCTTATTTTTCAATACAAATCAGATATTTGTTTAGGATGAATCCTTGAGTTCAATTATTAAATTGTATTTATTGAGCTGGACAGATATCCCCATGCTTAAATTTTTTTTGTTACTTTTTTTTACTTATACCTGTATAATTATTATAGCACAGTTCCTGGGAAGTATAGTTCCCGGGAAGAACAGTTCCCGAAAAAAAAAACAGTTTCTTGGAGCACAGTTTCTCTGCACATAAAACAGTTTCTGGTGAGTCTGACTGTTTCTGGGGCACAGGTTCAGGTTTGACGAGCAATTTTTCTGAATCACAGTTCCTGGGTGGCTGGCAGCTCTTGTTAAACTGAGAAGTTTTCTAAATACCGTTCCTGCAGTAAATCCGTAGTACCTACATCGCATCATCTTTATCCTCAAACAACTGTATTATTGTGCTAAGTATTTTTTGTTTTATTTGCTACTAACCCTTTTTTTAAATAATGTAAATTTCAAGACTATAATTACATACATTTTTTTCACTCTGTTAGTTTTATTTATTATACAGAAACTTTAAGTTCTTTTTTCTTAACCAGATTAAAAGTTAGCTGACCATTAAAGTTGATTTTCTTTTAGGAAAGAAAATTAGTGGCGCCCTAAAGTTACTTTTTCTATTTTTTTACTAGTTTTTGCTTAAGTAAATTCTTTTCTTTATATTAATAAGGTAACAAGGCCCTGCGAACTGGCTAAGGTTACCTCAAAATTTATTGGTTAGTTAGGCAAGAACCTGCATTATTCACTTTCATTTTTTTTCGTCATTCAACATCATAATTTCATCTGCGAAATTGAGCAACTTCTGTTTCATTGGTGATCAACTTAAAGATATGGTTTCAGTATGATAGATCGTTGGGGAATATTCAAAATAGTCAAATGCAACTTTTCTCTAACCTTCTTAGTTCACGAGATAAAGGTTGTTAAAGGTGTAGAAGAAATACACATTTTATTACATATCTTCTCGTAGATGGAAGTACAAATTTAAAATTTCTTGTAGGTTATTGCCTCTCCAAAACACATCGACACTTCAGTCTAGCCGGAGGATGTAATTTTTGAGCCCGCAGGCACGCATGCGCATTTCATTTATAACACTCACTTGTACCCAAATAACTAGGTACCTACTTATTATTTTGTAAATATTTTTTCGAGAAAGGGAATGAGAAAATTATTGTAACTATATATAAAAAATATCAGAAAATAAGAAATAGAAAACTAAGAAAAAAACAATAAAACCCAGGCCCAAACCCGGTTGATCAAAGTGTAACTATGTATAAAAATATCAGAAAATGAGAAATAGAAAACTAAAAAAAGAAGAAAACCCATACTCAAACCCGGTTTTGAGCCTAGGACCTCTGGGTTGTGATCTCAGTATGATAACTACTGGCACAATCTCGTCACATTCAGTCACATCGAATAAAAGGTTTAAAGGCTGTATGGGCGCATGCGCACTCATAAAATAAATCCTCTGGCTAGACGCTAGAACATCGACGGTATTAATTATGTCAAATTCTAATAAGCCAGTGGCGTGGTACGAGGATTTCGTAAACGTCTACTATAGCATATTTTTGAAACAGCCTGTATTGAGAGCCGGAGACTTTTCTTTGCAATTCTTTATTGAATTTTCTACATAAAAGCAAAGATTACAGAATAAAATATAAGATGTTTCACTCGTTCGAATTTATCGCGTAAAGCACCGATGCCGCTGGTGACTGTCTGGTGACTTGGATGGTACAGTACGTCGCTACGTCCTTACTTGCATTTAATTTGGCATATTCCACGGGACGTCGCCCGTCGGGAGCTGTTATTTTAGAACGGTGTTTATAATTGGTTGCTCGTGTTTTATATTTATGTTGTATAGATTTTTAAAATTTATTAATTAATTGTTGAAATGAGCAAAAAATCATATTAATATTTTTCTTTTTAATAGCAAAGCTTAAACACTAAATATTTTGTAATATTTGCTAATACAAAATTACGGATTTTTTTTATAATAAGATTATTATATAAACAAGTATGTTAGGCAAGAAAACACAAAAAATTGGGCTTGTTCACATTTTTTTGAAAATCTTAGCTGATGTGTACTGAAATTACGTTACTGGCCAACGTTTGGAGCGCGGGAGTAGGAAGATATTTTATACTCAACCTTTCGATTCTGTCATTATGGGAAACTCTAAAATGGCGAGGATATAAATTTTTACTTACACGAAACCTCAATCAGGATTGCCTCGAAAACTTTTTTGGCCAAATACGAAGTTGCTGTGGTAATGCCAAAAATCCAACCCCCGTACAATTTTGTAGCGCGTTTAAAAAGCTATTTTCTCTAAAAATTTTTGATCATTCCGAAGGCACAAACTGTATGGATGACGTAAACGAAGTTCTTTTAACTATTGGTTCTGAACTAACAAAAGAATGCCTAGAACAGTGCACTTTTCCTACAGAAATTAAAAATGAGCCTTTGAAAGTGTTTACAACAGATTACCAAAATCTTCCAAGCCCAGAAGGAAATGCTTTAGTGTACGGGGTATTTTATTTGTTAAAAAAATGTCTAATACAACATTCATGTGAAAAATGCTTAAAGTTTGCCCATTCGGCTGATAATTTAATAAACAGAGAAACTTTTTTCTGAAACTAAAAGCTTACACGACAAAGAAGAAAGAATTTAGTGGCTTATGTGTACCATCAAGGGACATTGTTGAGAACGTTATTGCGATGGAAAATATATTTATCGAAAAATTCAATTCCATAGCTAACCAAATGGGAATTGGTCAGATCCTTTGGAACGAATTTACTAAATTTCTTTTTCATCATCCATGTAATCAATTTTCTTTCAAATATTATGCAAGTCTCTACACTAGAGTCCGTATATATTTTACTCTCAAATGTATATTGAAAGATTTGAAAGACAATAGATTAAATTTAACACATAAACCAAACTCCAAACTTAGTATCTATTTTACATTTATAAAATTTTTTAATAAAGTCCTGCAGCTGCTTCTCTTCTTACTGTTTTAAACTTGTCAATCCAAAAAATACGCGTTATTTAAAGATCAAAATTTAAGATTTAGTGGCCCTATTATACTGGCGGCTAATGAGTATATTTAATTTAATTTGTGATAAATATCTGATAGATTATCAATAAGTATCACAAAATTACCAAGATTGCTGGATAAAAATTGTGAATTAATTCATTTTGAAAATTCAAGTTAATTTTTTAGTTACCTTTTCGAATTCATATCACGAACATTTTTCGAAATTATTAACATTTAAAAATAAACCTTTGTGATAAAGAATCCTATTAATTTAAATATATATTTCTCTAATTACCCCTGTGAAGCTTAAAATAAAATAAGCTCTTCGAACTGTTCCGGTATCTACCGATCTCGTTATTTACAACAAAAGCGAATCGTAAACATAATTTATGAGAGCGGCGTCCGTTTGGGACAGCAACTTGAATCAAACTGCCCTGGAGTGAAACATCTTATATTTTATTCTGTAATCTTTGATAAAAGGTACTCTTTGTTAAACATGATAGAACACCCCACTCTCAACTTTTTATTTGTAGTACTCGTGAATATTTTCTTAACAATTTATCTTCTCTTGAATAACTATGAATTACCAACTAATAAGGAACGTTTGTGTTTAAATTATTTGTAAGTGATTTTCAAGTAGGTAATACAAATTTATTTAAGAAAAAGCAACTTAAGAAAGTGTCTTACTATAAAAAGTAAAAAATATTGAAAATTGATTGTTCTATCTAATTCAGCATGGAGAACTTCCAATGGAGGAAATTTAATGAAGAATTGTATACAAAAGTCTTCAAGTCTAAAAACAAGATATTTCAAAAATATGGTACAATAAAAGTTTACGAACCTATCGTACCACGCCACTGGCTTAATAAAATTTGACATAACTAATACTGTTGATGTGTTTTGAAGAGACAATAACGTATAAAAAAATTTTAAATTTGCACTTTCATCCCCCTTGAAGATATGAAATAAAACGTGTATTCCTTCTGCACCTTTTAACAGCATGTATCTCACAAACTAAGAAAATTAGAGAAAAGTTGCATTTGGTTATTTCAAATATTTTTTAACGATCTATCGTGCCTTTAATTCACGATACTCATGCACGGGACACCCTGTAAAACTTTGTTCACTGCTATACGTAGCTTATATGCAACATGTTTAATCGGTCTCAATGTGAATCCCTGCTATATAGGCTTAGTAATTGAGCCATTAGCATTTCGGTGGCACAGAAAATATGTTGAGCAGAATCCGATTTAATCCACAAATTTCCGGAGCTAAAGCTCATCTCATTTCACTCGCTAACTAGTACACAGAAAACGAATTTACATTGAACGCGATGTTCCTATATGGATAATTATGAAGTGTGACGAATTTAGATTTTATTTATGTGCGAAGCTTGCTATACTTTATTGAATTGTGTAACTGCCATTTCACTTTGTTCTCATTGGTAGATGAATACATTGGTGACATTCGGTATTTTTTCGCGCCAGTAACTTTCAATACAACAGCGTAAGCATAAGTTAATAAATTTCTACTTATAGCTTGGCAAGTTTATCTGAAGCTACGGGGCATCTGTAAGAGGCGAGGAAACATGGCGCATATTGTCGTAAACGTACAAATGGCGTACGGTACCTATTTTACCAAGTAAAACTGAAAATACAAAGGTCACTGACAATACCAACGCCACTGGATAAATTAATATCAGTCAATTGAGGAAGTGAGAGGGAAGAACACACGCACGCGCTTGCCAATAAGAAGTCAGCGGTCAGGCCTTTCGATAAAAATCACCAATTATGTAATTCGGAGGGTGTGGTAATTAGGGTTTTCGTACAACGCTGCCAGAGCTTGAAGAAGCCCATAACAAATTTGGAAAAGTGCTGATCTTTTAATATTAATAAATTGAAAAAGGAATTAACGTTTAATCATATTGTTAGTATTGTTAATAATAAAAAGTCCCTTCTCTAATTATTATCACTACATACTTAGCACATTAGCTTTTTCATAGTTAAACGTGGCAATATCGAATGTTATCGACTGCATTCCTTTCACGGCTTCACATAAACTTGCCAAAGTATATCAACATTTGCTTCTCCAACTGTATCAATTCAAAATAATGTAAGTTAAGTATACGCTACTGTTTAAAAGTAACGCTCGAAATCTGCTGATTCAAGCTGCTAGCTGTTTTCAGCCGCATTGCTGTTCGGGAGCCGAACACGGTAGTCAAATGCATGCCGCATTGAAATGGTTATGCAATTCCAAATAATTGTTCTAATGTTTTCATCAAACTAATTTTCCTATGCACTTGTGCATCTCAGGGTTGTCTCTGGAGACGGAAAATCTACATTATACCTCGTGCTCTTTGAAACGCTTGCAAGCTGTGATATGCTACACTTTAAAAGATAGACGACTGAATACATGCCCAAAAATATCCTGCCAGAAAAACTCCGTCAAAAATATCCCCAGCCAATAAAATCCTGTTCAGGAATACCCTCAACTGAAAATATATCTGAGCCAAGATACAAGTCTATTACTTGGTTCAAGAAGGGTGAATCCAATTATTATATTCCCTTCCCCTTCTCGAATGCATTACAATGCAATCATCCCTCCCATCCAATACTTTCCAAGGTGAAATTGTATTCCAAGAAATTTGTGAGAAGCTGGGAATGAAGAAGATCAGGACAACGGCATTGCATCCACAGTCAGACGGAATGGTCGAAAGAATGAACAGGACCATAGGAAAATACCTGTCCAAAGTAGTTTCCAGCCACCAGAGAGATTTGGACCAGTACCTTTCCCTATTTGCATTGGCTTATCGATCTGCCATCAATGAGTCCACAGGTGAAACACCTGCGAAAATCCTATTTGGACGCGAAATGAGGCTTCCTTGTGACCTGGTATTTGGTTGTCGTTCTGGAGAAGATCTAGCGGGAGAAGACTATGTGATCCAGTTGAGAAAAAGGATGGACGATGTACACGAATTGGTTCGAACGAGTCTCCAAGTTGCTAGCGACAGAATGAAAAAACGGTACGACACGCAGGCTACAGAAGGCATTTTCAAAGAAGGGGACAGAGTATGGTTACACAACCCAACGAGGAGAAAAGGCTTTTCTCCAAAACTACAAAAATCTTGGGAGGGTCCATACTTGATCAAGAAGAAGATCAACGAGGTCATCTATCGCATAAGTAAGATCCCCAATGGAAATCGAAAGTAGTCCACCAAAATCGACTAGCGCCATTCGAAGGAGACCATGACAAAGAAGAAGGAGTAAATCATATCCGGGAAGATCCTGACCCTGCCTTCGAAGAATTTATGGGCGCATATGGAGGTACCGGTAAAGCTAGATTTGGAGTTACTACAGAGCAGCGACAAGATTTGCTTACGCTCCTGGAAGACTATTTACTGGCACACAACATCCCAGCCAATACCAAAATGCACGAGGTTTGGCATTCGTCTTTCGAAAGAAGTTTGGACAATCAGAAAAACTTTCAGAACAGATTCCGACCCCTGGCAAGACACTGAAACTCAAACACCATTCACGACACATCTTCTATCTCGTAACAAAGGACGAATTTCAGGATCGATCCACCTACCGGAATGTGTGGGAAGCGCTACGAACTCTTCGAGACCCCGTGCTGGAATCCAACGTGAAGAAACTAGCGATGCCTAAGATAGAGAGCAACCAGTTGGATTGGCGAGTCATTAGGAATATGGTGGAAGTGATCTTCGAAGATACCGATGTCCACATTTTAATCTGCAGCTATTCCCCACGTTATCAGTATCCGATGAAGACAGTACCATGTTATTTCCAGTCCCGGAAACACAAGAGTTCCAGGAGGAACTTACTATTAAGGAGGGGGCAATGTTACGAACTCACTGATTCAGAAGCTGGTCCTGTCGCAAACTATGAATGCGACATTTCTAGAAAGGTTCTTTCGCAGGTAATATTCAGACTGTTCTCGAAGCGTACCATACAATGGTTTATTCACGAATGTTCTCGAATTATAAAGTATACGCAGAGGTGGTATATTCGAGAAGGTTCTGAAGTTACGAAGGACTATATTATACGCGGGTTTTTGAGTAAGTCGGGGAGTTGTTCAGTATACAGTGAGCCGGTAAACAGTTTCAGTATACAGTGAGTGAACAGATAGTGAATATAAATAGTGTTGAAGATAAATTAGGACAATTATTATACCGAGTGTAAATAAATTAGTAGACATTAAGTAGTGTGTATATGAATTAAGTTTATTATAGTGTGTAAGTGTTTCTTCAATAAATCAATAGTAATTAGCCATAGTAAGCGTATAATTTTATCTCACGGTAAAAACAGTTCAAATAAATTAGAAAAACATTACAATATGTTACAGCATTTTCTTCAAATTCAGTGAATCCTGCCAAATAACAAAAAGGATTATTTGTGGCTTACTCTATATATACACAAAAATATTAGTTTCAATGAAGAGTGTTTACAGGAAACTTAATAAAAACACAAATACAGTGAGAAACGACCAAATCCTAATATAAGCTTCTTTCCGTTTTAACAAACCAACTAAATCCTATTTTACATATATTTTGATACTTTATACCACTCTTGGTTCCCTCGGGATTTCTGAAAGCTGTACGCCTTTTAAATGTATTATCACTTCAAGAAGCGGTTTTAGAAAGACAGTTGGGGAAGTTTTATTTGAATGAAACGTCGATTATACAGTGTAAGTTTAAAGTATGGAGACATCTGCATATCTTACAAACGGAAGAAGATAAGAAAATAAGATTTCAATGCTGTGAGGCTTTTCTTGTAACATGAAATTATGCTTCTATGGTATGGCAACCTCACAATGCGTTGGAATATTTATTTTTAATCTCCTTTCGTTTGTTAGATATTCAGATGTTTCCATACTTTAACCCAACTTTGAATAAAATTAGGATAGAAAAGGACGATATGGAGGAGGAAAATATTTAAAAAACAATTTTAAAGTTCAAACCTACATAAAATTTTGGTCTCAAACACTTTAACAAAGTTAGCAGTTTAAAAATGTTCAGATAATCTATAGGGAATTTAATTATGGAAAAAAAAGAGGATAAACTTTTTGGGTATATATAAACCGTCTAGTTAATATTCTCAGCTGAAGAGAGCCCATATAAAACATTGTTTAAAATTCACGTTTTAATTAAGAAAAATTTACACTCTGAAAGCATAGCATATTCCCAGACTATGAATTTTAATATCTTGAAGACGCTCTTTGTTTTTTTAATGTGATAACTTTGTCCATTTCACACTCAGATCGTGCAGGTGAGCACTAGAAACAGAGAAGCAAGTGGAGTATTCATAGTTTACCGGTGTACTTACAGGGTTTCTCAAGCATTATGTTTTGACCCACAATTGTTTTCATTAATTACGGGAATACAAAAAGAAGTTTAAAAGTTGTATTATTCTACCTCTACCGACCAAAAATGTAACTACAGACTGAGTTTTGTATACAGGGAGTGCCCAATAAAATGCATCTTCAATATTTCAGATGGGACACCTTGTATTTTCTTATAGTTTTGAAAAGCCCTGCATTTCCTGATTACAAATATATAACATTGTACAGCACTAGCTTTGTTCTATAATGGCGCAAGGTTCTACTATAAGATGAGAAATAAATTCACATAGGTATTACAGTTAAAAACAACTTATACACTGTGTCCATACTTAGGTTCGCACCATATGGGAAACTTTTTTATCATCAATTTTAGGAAAAAAACTTATTCTTCATAAAAAGCTCTGCATGTTCTCAAATCTGAAATAATATTATCAGATATCAATTTTTTTTAGTATTATACGAGTTTCCATCTAGTACAAAGTGTGTCAATATAGCTTTGTTCGCGGGTCTGATTACGAACTAATTCAGGGAATGATCGCATGCGCATTTTCAAAATTGTCGTTCGCGGTCTGCTCAGTTCTGAATTTTTAGTAATAGTTCTGTGTTCGCGGGTCACAGTGATTCAGTAAATTATTGATTCGTAATCAGTCCTAGCAGTTCTCTGATTTTGGTAAGGACTGAAAGTTCAGTTCGGCCGCTCATGCGCAAATGATCGATATGTTAGTTGTTTCATTCATATGGTTAAATGGTTTTATTTTAGTACATTTTATCTTATTTTAGTTGTTTCACTTGTTTATTGCATAGACCACGTTTATTGTTTGCTTTGTTGTGTTTTAACGTAAATAAATATCAAACTATAATAAATTTAGCTGTTCACTGTTTAAGTGTAGTGTAAGGTAAATTTAAATCAGTCTATTTTGGTTTTTATATTTTTTTTATTTCTAGTGTATATTTTTCATTTGCCATGTCAGACCATTTTTCATCCAGCGATGAGGATATGGAAGAATTGTTGGAACTTGTTCAAGTTCCTAAAACTAGGGAATATTTTGAAGAAGTGGTGCCACAGTTTAGTGATGAGCAATATATAAAACATTTTCGATTAACTCGAGAGATTACAGAAGACCTAGCAGACCAATTTTCTAATACCGAGTATTATAAATGGCAAGAAGGTGATTCAGATAAAATCACACCCCTTAAATACATCACTGTGTTTTTGTGGTTTTCTGCAAAT
>CAJUYH010009248.1:0-14075 GCA_910591685.1 Galerucella tenella
GTACATAATTCTTTGATTACTCACTATCTTCTAATAATCTCTGCACCTCAGAAGGAGATATAAACTTTTCGTGTTGATGTGTACCTTTTGGTATTGCTTGTAAAACATCTTCAGCCATAATGATTCCAAATACATTTGATTGCCAAGTTTTATTCATAGTTGTGATGAAGATTTTTCCATTTGGTTTTAAACATTTCACACATGCCTCGACGAATGTTGATTTATTTGTTATGTGTTCTATAACTTCAGATGCTACAACTGCATCATACTTTTCACAGTTTTCTTCAGCATATTCTTCTATACATGATTGGACATAACTTGCTTTAATGTTGTGGAGATTGGCATGATCCTTGGCAGCATTGATAAGGTCAATATTTGCATCCAAACCTGTTACATCAGCACCTATTTTTGCTAATGGTTCAGTTAAAATGCCTCCTGAAATTTATATATCTATAAAATACTCACCCTTGAACGAGAAAAGAAAGGTTAGCTCTATATAATTGCTGCAAGAACAGGAAAAAAACAATGTTTTTGACTTACCTCCACAACCGACATCTAATATAGAGATTCCTTCCAATGGTAAAGCCGAATTTTTTATTCCTTTACTAATAGTAAGGGATTCTCTAATCCATGGCACTCTAATTTTGTTCATAGAATGAAGAGGTTTCATAGCACCAAATTCATGCCACCAAAAATCGACGTATTTTTTAAAGTGAGCTATTTCTTGATTATCAACTGTAGTTGAATAAAACCTAGCAAGCCGAAATTTTTAGAATCTTATTAAATATAACTACAGCCAAAAAATCTACTTACCGTACAGGAATACCATGTTTTATGATTTTTTGCAGCATGTTTTGTATCTTGCACCTAAAAGCATATATTAATTGGACTATAATCAGCTCATTAAAGAAACCATGTAACTAGAAAAAAATGCTTTAATGATCTAATTTGACTTATTTATCAAAAACTGACGCATTATGGTTTATGATTTTGATGAAGCAATTAATCAGATATAGTGTAGAAGTGTAGATGAACTATAATTTTCTGAATTGAAAATACCTTTTTATATGTAAATATACATGTCACAACAAACAAAAACTTAACCTCAGTATTCAGTAAACTTCATATCAATTGTCAATGTCTTGTCATTTGATAGGATTTAATGCTTAAGGCAATTTTTAAATTTTCACTTTTATTTTCTAAAAATACATGAATAAAATTTGAAATACTATAAGACAACATATTAATGAAGTGATCCCCTATCTTCAGGATATAGGAAATAAATTTTCACGTCGCCTTTATTTGTTTTGATTATTTCCGTATGTTTTATTAAAATAGTCGCTGCAACTCCATATGCAAGACAAGGTAGTCCTAAAATGAAGGTTTATAAAATATTAAATCGTTATTAGAACTTTTGTTCTACCTAGGTTGATAACTTTGATTATTCTAAAAAATAAATCATCTATATTTAGATTCTGATACGGTCTCTTCGTACAATGATATTTCATGTAAGGAAAACATCCGGTTCTCAAGATGTGGTAGTTCGATTTTCCCACTTTCCAGTTGAAATGTGATCTCCCCCATTGATCATCTATTACACTGGAATACTGGAACAATCAATGGTATTTTCTATTTTCGTAATTTCATAAATAAAACTTACTTTTATAAAATATGAAGTCCAAGGAGGTTCATCAAATTGTTTAATGCATTTGGTAAGAACATCGGATGAAGTAGGCTTGGTACTATTTTTATAGTTATAGAAGATATTTCTAGTGGGTACTTTTATCTTCATTGTAATCCAGGTTTCTAAAAATATATACCCCTCATTTCTAAGAAAATTTTATAATGACGTCACAGTACTACTTTGTTTATAGAAAATTAAGTTGGCAGCACTGCAGTACTGAATAATTGGCCTCATCAAGAAATGGCTTTTTATTTTATAAATAAAAGTAACAAGTGTCAAAACACGGGCGCTCCCAGAAGTCCTAGTATTGAATATTGAAAAGAATTTAATTAATTAATCTTTAATAAGTATAACCGAACAAAGAATTAGTATTCTGTGATAAATAATTAAAAATACGTTCTTTTTAAATCGATGAATAAAAAATAAGTTTTAACGTAGTGAAAGGTGAACATAAGTTTTTAAAGTGTTTGTATTTTATCATAAACTGCTCTAGTTCTTGTACACAACTTTTTAAGTGCGAATATGTACTTTGCATAAACTCATTTTTAACATACGGTTTGTTGAAAGTATAAACAAAGTCGGTTAAAATGGCATATTGCTGTTAAAACATGGAAAAACTTTTGGAACAAGACCCTTTAATACCAATTTCTTCAGGTAATTTATAAATTATCTCACTCTATTTTAAACTTTTATTTTTTTTGGAGAGTTTTCTTTTTATTCTTACCTGCATATAAAAATCACTCCAACATTCACTATGCTGCCATAGTTCGTCGGCCATACATTGTTGAGGTTAGAGTTAGAAACTTGCCAGAAACCTTCAAATTTTAACACACAGATATTGTTTATTTTTATTGTGATGTACTTGAGAATACTATTCGAATTCATTTAAAACTTTCCAAGGGAACTGCTCTAAACTCAAACTGCTTCATTTGCTCAGTGTATATAGGAAGATTTCATTTAAAATGCATTATAGCAAATGGAATTACATAAGTGATTTATGATGTGGATCTTGTTGGCAAAGCACTTGGTATCTTAACATTTTAAATGTTTTTACTCTGCTTCATTATTATTTACATCCTTATTTCACTCAATAAATCCATATAATGATTCATTTATGATAGATTTTTTTAAACAACCTATACATCTTTAAACTCCGGAATTATGTATTACCAAGGTATTTATTCTTAGTCATAGTACCTTTTAAATGTTAGAGTCAACAGGAGAAATGAAAAATAAAGACAAACGAAAAATTGGATAGCAAGGGTAAAAGCGGGTAAAACATATGAGTTTTGTGGAAGAAAAGTCCAAGACTCTCAGAATAGTTATTGAGAAGTACCATTCAGTATTTTTACATAATAGAGACATCAACTGCAACAAATAAAGGAAAACTTTATCTCTTCAAAACCCTTAATATATTTTACCAAGTAATATACCTACTTATACTAGTACTAGGCAAATACCTAAAGGAAAAACCTAAAAATATGTTAATTAAGTGAATAATCAAGAAATGACTTTAAATATTACTAAGTCTGATTGAAAAAATGTGTATTTCTTATGGGTATCCTCATAAACTGGTCTACAAGGCAATGGAGAAAGAGATATCTCATTTCAATAATCAGTTAATAATAAAAATTGTATTGCAACAATTAGAGATAATATTTCAACAAGATCATAAGTGTACCGTTAAGAATTTTATTATGGATAAGTGGCAATGTACATGTAGTCTTGATATCAATAACAAAGTGCATGAAATACTACCAAATCTAAAAAAAACTTCCCTACTGACCTTAAGAGCTGAATAAACCAAAAGCTTTACAATTATGAAACACATAATATTATAATGTTATTGAAAACCATCGCAGACTCCATAGGATTATTAACACCTAGGTACCTACAGTTAGTTCTCAGAGACCAAATAAACTACTTGAATCTCTTTGTAATTTTACTGTTACCTTTTCATCCTGTAATTATATGTAAAGTTTGTGATCATTTAAGTTCCAGTGGATGCAGTTTATGTTGAAAAAGCTGTACCATAACATTCTACGAAAACTCTTAACTCTACTGCATTATGAACTAATTAACTAGGGATTTTTAAGCTCGAACAAAATGTCTTCTTTTCAACTATAAATCCTTGCAACTAGTGTGCAAGTAGTGAATCTTTAGTCTTTTAATGCGGAAATCTAGCTTGAACAACTTTATACAACCATTTTTTTACTTACCACTCTGAAGGTTGTACTAGCTCAGATCTAGCCTAATAAAATTGAGTATGTAAATAAATAAACTTTTATTCAGTAGTAATTAAAATTGAAAATAACAAAACATGTAAATTAAAAAAGGGAAATTTCTGTCTAACCGGATTTCTGTTCGCTCTTCTATCTCCCGGAACCGACGAAATCCGACATTCCTTTTTAAAACGGAATATTTTTGCGCAAGCGTCAACAATCGATTTGGCGTCGCGACGTCCTTCCTGGCCGGGTATCTTCAGTTGTTCTGGAGCGTCCGAAATGCTCTCTACGTCGGCGTCTCTCCACTAGTGATACAATACAACAGGTATTTTGTGAAACTTGCTTTTAAACACTTTTGTACTTTTTACGATTCTTTTTGTCTGTTGAGAATTGTTTTTTTGGTGAAAAATTTGTTTTTTTTATTAACAGTTGTTGAACTATTTTTAATTTGTTTATTTCGGTTTTTAGTTGTTTTAGGGAAATCGATACAGGTGGCTGTTGAATGTAATCTGTTTGAATTTTTAATTTAATGTTTACCACCATTGGGAATTTCTCGATCGTTATCGCTTATTTTTTGTGGTTGGTTGAAATGTTTTTCGATTAGAAGCGACAGTTTTTATTCATTATTAACCAACCAATTTTTCTATGTCACCATTTCGGGAATTTGTATTTAAAATTCTTTTATAATTCGTCGCTAATCTATTGCCATAAATGATAATTTGTTGGTCGTTATTAAAAAAAAAAAATTCATGATTTTGTTGGTTCATACGAGGTGTCCCAAAAGTTTGTAAAAATAATAATAAAGTTTATGATGGTTTTGAAAAGTATCATTCAATTTGGAACACCCTGTTCACTTATAAATTGTCGTTAAAATGTGATCTCCACCATGATCCATCTTCCAATCATAATTACAGCTCCTAAATTTTTAAATAGGAAGTAATATAACAAAATGTTTTTCAAAATGGTATACTTTCTTATATAAAAATAAAAAAATCTTCCAATAACTATACACGTGCACCAGCTTTTCTTCAACATCTACTACTTCCGCTTTTTAGTTTCGGAAATTCTGTTATCCTCAGGGATGATAAGGGAATATGGTAAAATATACAAGTCTTGAACGCTTATAAAATAGGAGACTGGATGCTTTGTTTCGTCGGGATTATTGTTAAGTATGTCACGCTGTAACAAAGAAACAATTTTGTTATCAATGAAAATATCAATTTTATGGTCGTTTTTCTGAAATTCCGTTTATAATATTATCCTTTACGTGAATAAGGATTCCCTTTTAGTTGGGAATTCATAAAAGGACTTGTTGCACCGAGCCAAAAACGACAAGGCTGCCTTAGAGGTTTCCAGATAATGAATTAGGTCTTTGACATTCCCATGAATTTCAATAATACGGATGATTTTAAATTCGAAATTATACATTTTTGTAGAAAAAGCAATATAAATAAATACTTGAAAAATAATTTTTTCTTCAAACCTTCAATAATAACTTCATCAGGAATCATTTACGAGGCGCCCCCACTACAACAAACTGTAAAATAATATTTCTGGTCACCACATTCAAAAAACATTGCTTATTACATTCAATCAGAATTATTTATTTGATATCTTTTAATTTCTCGTGGATTAATAGTATATTATTCAACAAGCATATAATAATAGCCATTATATGCGAGTAGAATACTAAGTCTTCATAACCTAATGGTTTACGGCTCTGACTAGGTAAAGCGCGGAATTTTAGGCATGGGTTCGAATCCGAATGGCGGTTAAAATTCCTATTTAATACATTGTGTCTTCAATATAATTATGTGTCATGTGGCCTTTTCATTATACTCACCGATAATACTGTGACAGTATTTCGCAAGATTTCGCGTGATTGCGCATGATTTCGCGTGATTTCGCGTGATTTCCCGTGTTTCGCGCGACTTTAGTACCGGAAAATTTCACTATTTTGCTAATTATTGTGCATGATTGCGCAAGATTTCGCATGATTTCACGGAATTGCGCAAGATTTCCCATGATTTCGCAAATTTGTGACAGTATTTCGCAGGTTGGTTCACCCACTATGCCAAAAATGTGACAGTATTTCGAAAATAGTGTAATTTCGCAAGATTTCGCGTGATTGCGCATGATTTTGCGTGATTTCGCGTAATTTCGCGTGATTTCCCGTGTTTCGCGCGACTTTAGTACCGAAAAATTTCACTATTTTGCTAATTATTGTGATTGATTGCGCAAGATTTCGCATGATTTCACGGGATTGTGCAAGATTTCCCATGATTTCGCGTGATTTCCCGTGTTTCGCGCGATTTCGCGTGATTTCCCGTGATTTCGCAAATTTGTGACAGTAATTCGCAGGTTGGTTCACCCCTAGATCCACACCTATTATTCACTGGTAAATAATGTACGTCATTATACTTGAAGAAGCACACGTAAAATGTTAACATTATCAAATAGTCGTAGACAAACAATTTTATTTTCATATTCATGCGATCAAAACAAATGTGGTTTCATATCCATGTGTCCTTATACGTATTAAAATATTTTGCATTGTCTCCATTGTTACAATAATCGAAAAATTAAAAATGGTACTTGGAGCGAGTTGTACTTTCACTATGACTAGTCGTAATCACATTAAAAATGCATTTTGTGTGCTTGTTTGTTCGTAAATTTAAAAAAAAGAAAACTTTGGAAATAGTGTGGATATTAATCAGATCATTTCCAACTTTGGAGGCTTATAGATTATTACAATAACAAAGGGAGTAAGAAAATAATTTCATATGCCAGTAATATAATTATTTTTAGCTTCTTCTGTTTTCGAAAACTGTTGATCAAGCAGTTTAATCCCGATTTAAACGTATAAGAAGTCGCTTGGTACCAAATCAGGGAAGTTTGTTGGATTATTATTCAAAAAACTGATTAATGTGGAAGTATGCGATGGGTAGTTTAGTTTTTAGGAATATTAACTCATTTTTAACCACCCCATTGTAGTTATTTTTGTTAAGACGAAATTAGAGATACTATATTTTATTGGAAAAAGTTTACATTCTACATACGTCCCGTTGTTTTCGAAATTTTTCACATATATTTATTTTATAAATAATTTACTTCAAGGTCATAGGGGGCATAACTCACTCTTAAACGCAAACCGCTAAATAAATTGAATGTTATTCGATAATTTAGTGTATAACTGGAAAATATGTGCTGGAACGAAATAGAGCAATTTAAATTTACTATTTTCTGTAACTGTCATTAAAGCTGACGGTTTTAGTTCATGACTGTTTCATAGGGGCGAGTGAAAAGGGAAACGTAAGAAAAAGAGAAAACGTGATTATGTAATGCTTTCTATATATATATGAATCAACGTCATAACTGCACTATGTTGCCAAACCTTCAAAATATTAAGTGAATCTAGTAAATATCAGACTTTTGTAGTAGTCGAAGAACAGTTTTTCTTATACCTAATACACATTTACAAGGATGGAAAATTTGAATGAACAAAATAAAATACGAAAGTTGACCACAATAGTTGCAGATAAATAAACTAGTTTCATTTTCTACCACCAGATGGCGATAATGGTCTCATTAACTTTCCAATAGTGACAGAAATCGAAATTTTGATATTCTTATTAGACCAATGTAGATGATGTTGAGAGAAGAAACTGGGAGGAAAGAAACTGCCAACATTTTTTTAATTTTCCAGGTAATATTAACAAAAAAACGAAAAATTACCCATAACTTCAATCTAAAAAATTAATGTAAAAATTCCCAATATTCCAAATTTACAGTGTAGGGTTTTCTTTGTTGAAACGTCTACTTTCAGATGGTTTATATGGATATATTATTATATAAAGGGTGTTTTCAAATGACACTTACAACGTTTGCATGTAGACACCTCTCGTAAAATTGGACAAAATGATATAAGGGGTCCAGCACACTTACTTTTCAAAATAGAGGGTGTTGAAATTTTGAAAACCTGAATGTTTTAATTCGATAACTTTAAAATGGATGGATAAATTGATTTGACATTTGGCAGGTTGTTTTTAAATGTAAAAGGGCATATTTTGATGGAAACATGTTTTTAAATTTTTAATCCAGTGGTGTAGATTTGCAAGAATATGTTACCTTTCCCCTCCCATTTTTTACGCCACTGACATTTGGAGCAACTTTCATTCAATTTTGTATTCAATGGTTTTAACGTGAAAAACGAAAAACCTTAACATATCAAAAAATTTGTAGTTTATTTAATGATTTCATGAAGTCTGCAAAATCACTTTAATAATTAATTAAAAAACATTTTTTTTCTTGTATTTTTTCAATAACTACCAAGTACTTATGGTTGGAATATGTAACAGGAACTAATTTATGAAACAGCAGTGCATCTAAAGCATTCGGAGAAGATTGTTGAAAATATTTGTGATTGTGATTTCATAAAAAAAATAGAAAGAATGAATAAATTAGTTCCTGTTACATATTACAACCATAAGTACTTGGAAGTTATTTGAAAAAATACAAGAAAATAAAAAAAAAAAAAGTTATTAAAAAGTGATCTTGCAAACTTCATGAAATCATTAAATATCTTGAAAACTACAAATTTTTTGATATGTAAAGGTTATTCTTTTTTCACGTGGAAACTATTGAAGAATACAAAATTGAATAGAAATTGCTTCAAAAGTCAGTGGCGTAAAAAATGGGAGGGAAAAAGTAACATATTCTTTCAAATCTACACCACTGGATCAAAAATTGAAAAATATTTTTCAATCAACTTATGCTTTTTTGCATTTTAAAACAACCTACCAAATGTCAAATTAATTTATCCATCCTTTTTAAAGTTATCGAATTGAAACATTTAATTTTTCGAAACTTCAACACCCTGTATTTCGAAAAGTTGATGTGCTGGACCCCTTAATCCTCATATCATTTTGTCCCATTTTACGTTTACATGCAAACGTTGTAAGTGTCACTTGAAAACACCCTGTATTTGTATTCCTGACGGCAGTTTCTTCCCCTTCTTCATCTTTCGTTTTCTGTTAATGTTTTGCCCCTTTTTCAGTTAATTTTGAGCTATATCTGCATTAGTCTATATTACTTTTCCCTGTTATTAACTAGCTTAAATTGAACAACACAATTTTAACACTAAATAATGGTACCGTTATCTCAATGTTTTGTTTCAAGTTAAAATGAATTACATTGTAAAATAAGTACCTTTTCACTAGGTACCACCTCTACAAAATTAGTTATTCATACAATTTCGAATATATTTATCAACGGTTTTGTTGATAAAAGTGTTTGGAATTTTTTGTATGTCATTCACTTCAGTTTTCCTTTTTATTTCACCGAAAAATCGTACCGTCTGCTCTAGAAAATTGTTCATAAAAAGTTGGAGCGAAAAAAAGGGTTTTGTGAGTATAATATTTTATTTAAAGCTAATGTGTATTAAAATCAGACATTCCATACTTTCTTCATCATATCCTCAATTTCAAATGCTAAAATTTCTCCAATTGATTCAAATCAGGGCCACTGGATGGCTAGTTTATGATATGCATACGTATCTCCTCTAAATACTACATTATCCTATAATATTTTTCGCTTAATAGTTATTTATTATACAAGTTGCGAAAATGCAAGGCACGAACATATCGAGTACCTTTTTCTCTTTATCTTACTTTTACTTTACTTTATCTACGACCACATGAAGAAAACATGAAAAAATGTGATCTGAAGGGGTTAAAAAACATAAAAATAAATTTTCTATAAACAAATATATACGCAACGAATTCTAATTTCTGGTTGTGTACAATCCGAAGAAATGCATTCTTCTCGAGGTTCTTACATTTAAAATAGGTGTAATTAATTTCACTATGTCTGACACTTCTGTCAAATTTACTGTCAGCACAAAAGTTTATACAACAAACGACTAAATTCAAGGCATCTAGATAATCACGTAGCTAAAAAAGAGTGTTAAAATGAAGACTCCATTTAAAAAGCATTGGTCATTTACGCACGCTTTTAGCCCGCATCTTCCATAAGGGCAGGATGGGCAATGTCCATGGGCGCTGAGTACCTTGGGGCGGCGCCTAGACACTTCATTTTTTCAAAATAATGAAGTAGATGAATTTTTTGATAATTGAAGATTGTGGAGCAAATATCTGCAACATACCTTCATGTTTCCTTTATTGTCATTATTTAATTTTTATTTCGCATCACCACAGAGGAATACAGAATTATACAAAAAAATAGAGTATATATTTTTGTTCCTTGCCCAGGGGCGCATTTGAAGCTAGGCGCGGTCCTGATAAAAGTCCCATATAAAAAGCGTTGTTCATTTACGCACGCTTTTCAATGTATGTATAATGTATAATTCCACACATTTTTTTTTGTTCGTAAATGACTATTTTTAAAGGTTGTCGTAGATAAAATGTTTTTTGATATATTTAAAACATTCACTAGAATAGATATACCGCAGGGATCTGAGTTAAGGCCGTTATTACTGTTCTTATAAAAGTTTATGATGTCTTGTAAACTTTTAACCTTTTTACTACAGTGGTTAATAATAAATTTCCAATTTTATATGAAGTAAAAATGCCGAGATCTCTTGAAACGAAAACTTTCAGTAACTTAAAAAAATTTCCATTCGAAATTAAACACCTTAAAATATTTAACATCTTTATCTAAGCAAATGCAAAGTTGTATCAACGAAAATGTTTATAAAACATTGAAATATATATAGTTCGGTAATCCACAAAGACAAAAGTTATTATTAGAAGCATCTATTGTAAATTTTCCACGCATAGGCGGGAATAGAAAGAGCCAAACGCATCCAACAAACGAAATTACGATATATGAAGATACGGTGGTATTTTTTTGATAATTACATAATTTTTAGATTCCAAACTAGACGTTGGAAGCTTTGAAAATTTTAATTTTGTGTGTGTAGATATTCGTTTGTTGACAACCATAAATGTAATCTGTCATTACTAACGTCATTGAAGGTTAGAAAGTATCATATTACACACCTCTCCTTCCCGCCCTCATCACTCACTTCCCGCCCTTACCTCCCACCATGTGATCGTTAATCTATTTTAGATGAATATTTTTTATATTTAAAAATGATAACACATTGATAAACATTGGATATGATGATTGTAAATAAGAGAGTATACAAACCTCGGTAGGAAGTTTCATTCCTGCCTCGAGTTAATAGCTAACTAATCTCTCGACAGTAATGAAACTCTTCCCACCTCGGTGTGTAATATACTATTATACTCACTTTTCGTTGGTATCTACATTATTTTAACCTATAAACTTGAAAATGGGACAAAAAATAATATCACATCTTCGAAAATAATCGATTATTGCTCGAGTGGCTTTGCCTCTCAGTGAAGGGTTTTTATTCACTGGGCTTATATGATTGGTCGGCTTAAGCTCGATAGGCGTGTAGGGGCTAGTACGTAATACTGATTTACACCAATAAGAGCAGCTTTTACAAATGGCACGTAAAATTTTATGTTCGAAATGAAAATTATTCAATTAATACTATATTACGTAACGTGTGTGGTAAGAAGCATTTTACGCACGAATGGGAAAGTTATTCCGTGAGTGCGTAAAATACGAGTTACGTACTCTAATTTACCTACGACCTACTCGTACTCTTATTTATAATCTTACTATTAATAATACATCAACATCAACAATAGATATTTTTAATAATTTTATCCATCCACCTAGAGACTTACATGAAGTTACAGGCATTTTTAAAACGCCAGTCCGAGGGCCATCAACCGAAAAAATCTAAAACTTTTACGCCCAAAGAAGTCAGTAAATTTATTAAAGAAGCGCCAGATCATACCTATCTAGAGCAAAGGTATTCTTACAATAACGCAATTTTCAGCTTAGTACTTTCCAATTTAATCAAATTACTTTTAGGTAACCTTAATCATGAGGCTAATGGGAGCATATATTTAGTTGTGGATAAAGTATAGTATTCAACACGCGCATAATGGCTATTACCCACTCATATGTTACAACTCTCGCCTCCGGCTCGTGTTGCAATTTCATCTTCGTGGGTAATAGCCATCATTATACGCTTGTTGTATAATATACTATTATTGTATAACATTTAATTCCATAATATTAGTTATTATGATAATTGTTTATAGTAACAGTACAGTTATTAAACACAAATCATAAATCGCTTCATTTGCTTGTTGAAGCATAAGAAACAACAGTTACATTATTAGAGGAGCTTAGTCAACTTTAATCTCTATCTCCATTACTCTATTACCAATGAAAGAAGCACATTAAAGAACTAACGTTTAATCATTATCAATATTATATTGTTGATAATCAAAAGTCCATTTTTCAATTATAAGCCCATTGGGCTTTTCATAGTTAAACGTGGCAATATCGAATGTTATCAAATGGTAAATTTTGAATAAAATGGCGACGTCTATTGACAGTTGCTAAGATGTTGCTAGGGAAGCCGTGCGATTTACTTTACAGCTGTGCGTTTTTTTTACAGTGCGTAATAGACATCATTACACTGATGCCGACTGTGTGTTATTGACTGATTACAGGGAGGGTCGTAGGTAAATATAATAAAACAAATCGTGGTCTTCCCCATTACTTCGCTTATTTCTAAACTTGAAGCTATTCCGGAAGCGATTCAATGCCATTCGAAATTTCTGTTGGCTAATTTTGATCAATCTTGAAAATAAAATCACATTATGGATCTGTTTTCGTAAAATAGAGCTGATTTTTGTGCTTTATAGGGCGCCTATGTTCTCCCTCACGATAAATAGGTCAAGACCGTCGCCGGGATGTTTGCAACCCTTGAAATCCAGACCTACTTTTGAACGGATAAAATCCCAAGGACACGAGTGCTAAAAGATATTTCCCAAAAAGGGAAATTTCGGAAGTTATATTAAATATTACGGGCGACGGAATAATATATTATAATGTAAAAGGGCATATTGGAAGGATATGAATGTGTGAAAAGGCTTAGATGGGCTTAAGACGTTCAATATTCAGATAGGTGGATGTGGTTTTAAATTGGCAATATATATTTCTTGTATTTTATAGTCTAGGCGCTTTAGTGGGAAAAAATTGGAAGGATAAATTTTATATAGGGTGGTCCCAAAGTAATTTGAAATGTTGTCTTTATTTGATTTTAAGACGAACAGTTTATACAGGGTGTTTCATTGGGAAAGGGCTTAACTTCAACTGTAGATGGGGATCACTTTGGTATTTCCAAAAAACTATATTTGAGGTTTATTCTGCACTCTATAACCGAGATACAGGGTGTTTTAAAAATGTATCCTATTTATTTCGAACCTCATAACTTCCGAGTTACCCTGTATATTATTTTGAAATTTGGTACACGTGATAACAATTACCTAGAAACTCCATCAAAAGCATCTCCAAAAAGATAATGCAGGTCCAGCTTAACAAAAAATTTCAAAACTCGTCTTTCCCAAAAACAACACCCTGTATATAGATTTTTTTTAAATTGCTCTCCATAATTGGAAAGAGTATGAAAAATCCAATCTACTATTTCCTTTTTATTTTTCCGCAGACAATTTTACTACAAAAAATGTACCTTCAAATTAATAATTTATGCACGTTTTGGGGGTTAACAATGGTATCGGAGAGTTTTTTTTTATTTTTTAGCTTGAAATGAAATCTATTCAATGCATCTAGCAGGGAGCATCCTAATAATTCAATTGAGTTTGTATGTTTACGAGTACAGACCACTGAAAAATATGATTACAGGGCCGTACTTAGAAATACTAATTTAATATGTTTCGAATATTTCGATCACCCTGTATAAGGATATGTATCTGGAAACTATGCACTTTGAATAACAAGGGTGAAATACGAGAAATAAATTTATACTTCAAAAAACGGAGAGATTTTTATTAATTTTATTAATTGGAAAGAAAACAAGAAATTCTAATAACATTGTCCAAACGAAGCAAGTCTAACCCGAGGGGTGAACCACTTTGCCAAAAATGTGACAGTATTTCGCAAATAGTGTAATTTCGCAAGATTTCGCGTGATTGCGCATGATTTTGCGTGATTGTGCAAGATTTCGCATGATTTCGCGTAATTTCGCGCGATTTCCCGTGTTTCGCGCGACTTTAGTACCGGAAAATTTCACTATT
>CAJUYH010009249.1:0-12263 GCA_910591685.1 Galerucella tenella
TCATATCTTCAAGGGTCCTCTCGTAAAAAAATAATTTATAAGGGTCTAAGGGTATTCAACGGTCAAATTTTCCAACTCAAAAAGTGTGCATTTTTCGAAAAAAGTTCTTAGACAAAAGTATACTAAAATATTACGTAGATTTCAAAAATGTATTAATATACAGGGTGTTCCATTTAAAATAACAAAATTACAGTTGACTTCCGGTAGAAACCGAAAACCCAAACGAAGAAATTGTCGTGATTTTACTATGAGTATTTTGCCATATACAGATAGTTTTCACTCGTCGTGGCACACCCTGTATACAAAATCATTTCTATGTCGTAACCGTATTTTCCTCACACATGACACTTGTAACGCGAACTGTCAATGGATATAGCAACCAATAAAACATCATTGACTCGAGTTCTATTATTGGCTGTTATGGTTTTGATTGATTTCGAGCACAGTTGACCGTTTCGGACTGTAATTCCGTGAAATTGAGAGTTTTTGGATGATATAACGTCGCATTGTGTGTTTTCGATCGTTTCAAACTGTTTTCAGCGTTCTTTTGCATTTTTGTCTGTATTTGAGTGAAATAAAATGAGAAATAGTTCAGTTACAAGCTAAATTTCGTTTTTAAGTATTTTCGAGTGAATTTGTGCTTTTTGAATGTAATTAAGGGTTTTTGACTCTGAAAATATCTTATAGTCCAGTAACTGAAGACCTGAAAATAGGCAAACCTATCAATATATTTGTCCAATAATATTTTTTGGCTTGATTTGTAGGTCTTGACAGGTACTTCGAAGGGAGAAAAGATTTCCCCTTGGCTAAGGGCCCAAAATGGCCCCTAACGCCCCCCAAAAAACGATTTCCCGCTATTAAATTTAATTATCTACAAAAATGGTCCTAATGATTTTTTCGAGAATTCAATAGTTTTCGAGATAATCGCATCCAAACGTCCCCTCGCCTACGCGGCTGCACTACCTCTAGAAATTCTACCGTCTATAAAATTAACTTGTAAACCGGCGGACAAATTCTTCCAGAACTCGGTCAAAAATTAATATTTTTCGATGATGTAAAGTTCATTGTAATGGAAATATCCGTAGGTATCAATATGTGTACCTTAAACCCCGTTCTGGCCCGTCGAGGACATTGCAAAAAGTGGCCAATGTTATTTTTCCCCAATATTTTGGCCTCTTCCATGAAATCATTGACATTTTATTTGTTTTAAATGGTTTAGTTTCCCTTGTTTTTTCAAATGGGGTCTGGGGAGGTCCTGAATGTTCCTAGGAATTAAAAATAACCATTTCAAAATAAATGTGACAGTTTTTATTCAAACTAGAATTGCCAACACTAAGAGAATAACTCAATTCGTAGTTAATCGACATCAGTCGGTTGTTATTCACAACCCGAACAATTTTATTTCGAACTTATACCTCCTCAGTGCCGGAACCTTGGCTTGAGTTTGTCCAGGACAAGGCTCGCCTGCACATTTACTAGTATACCTCCTAATAACTTAACTGTGGAATAATGCTATATATTCTGCGAATATAAACTATCCAATATTGGAAAGACCAATATAGTGCTTATTTGATTAATATATATTATTTACAACTTTATTCGGACTTGAAAAGACCGGGCCTAAATATGATAAATGAAGCACAGAATTTGAAATGGAAAATGATACACATATAAAAAATACTATTGTAGGAAATGGACAGAGTGTTCTGGAAAAGAAGTGACATTATTAGTGAATTTTTTGTAGATTCTACTCCTGGTGTTGCTTTTACTGACTCACCTCAAACCCTATACTAGGCAGATTGTTATGAAGGAGATAAACAGTTAAATGGAGTTGTCACATATACTCTGATAGGGTATGGTCATGTTGGATACGGGAAGTAATGCAGGAAGACAGAAAAGAGCTATCCTACAGTATATTCATTAATGGGGCAGAGCAATAAATCGGCAATGCGATTACCTTTACTCCTGTCGTGCCCTTTAACCCACCTCAGGATAATATTGTTATCTGCCGAGGCGTTAGCTAAATTTTAGTGACACTCTAGTACTAGCCCCGATGTAACACGTTGTCTGTTCAAGACAAATAGGGCTTGTCCACTGTCAGTGCAGATTGTTATGTTTTTGCCAGGAATTTCTTTTCTGATTAGTTCTTTTGTGGCAATTGAGATACCAGTCAGTTCTGTTAGAACCACGCTGGTGTTTTTTCCCATATCCCACTTAATCCTTAGGATTAGTGCTCTGAAGTGAACTCCACATCCTGAGCTATCTGTATATATGCGTATTGCATTTGCAGCATCTGACTCGGTGTTCTGTTTTATTTGTATTTTGTAGGGTTTATTAAACAAAAACGTGAGTTCAATTGCATCATTGGCTGCCTGCAGCAGAGGTAGCTCAGTAAGCGCCTCTTGCCAAAGGCTTAGCCTCAATTGACCCACTCCTACTTCGGGGTTTACACCAGCCGTGCTCAATCGTACCATGGCCATTAACGCAACCTCCTTGATGTACAGGTCCAAAGGGGCCGAACCAGTAATTAATTCTATTGCCGTGGTTGGTGTTGTTCTCATGGCTCTTGTAGATGTTTAAACAAGCCAGTCGCTGTATTTGATATAATTTTTGGATGGCCCCTGCTTGCAGAACCTTCAGTCCCCTTGCAATTGCTCCTTACGTTAACATGGGTCTTATTATTGCAGTGTGGATCCAGGGTGACAGACCCCATGTGCGTCCCACTGTCCTCCGACTCTGCTCATAAGCCACATATGCTCCTTTTGCTCTGCTATGTAGGTGAAAGTTCCATGCTAGTTTCCTGTCGAGGGAAATACCAAGGTATTTCACCTCTTCCGAGAAGTTTGGTGGTACTCTTTGTAATGTTATTTCTCTATAACTAAGAAAAAACATTTTTGGAGGTATATAATAACTCGATTGATTTTATCCCATTGAATGGGGTGTGATATTTTGTTACCACCAGGAAGTAGATTATTTGAAAACCCAAATTTCTTATTTACTTTCCATATTTTCAACTGAACCATCGTCCCAGCCTCTTTGAATTCTGTTTGTTTGGAAAAAAATATCCTTTGACGGTGATAATATCGTCTACTTTCAAAAATATGTTCACCTACGTAAATTAAAATATCTAACGTGAAACAGTTATTTTTGTGGGAGTATATAAAACTAAAAACATAACAAAAAAATGTATCGTTTTCAAAGAGACATTTTCTGTCACTACGTCTTTATTTTACTCTCGAGAAGCAATTATATTTTTATTTCAAAAGAATATTCAGCGCCCCATTCCATGAACTGGATGAACTTTTAGCGTAAAATAAATACATCTTGTTTAATAAGGCCGATACTTGAACATAATTAGGCAACAAATAATGTCAACATAAAATAACGTCAAAAAATTAGTGAATGAGGTTGAAAATAGTGTATCTGTTACCGTTAAAGTATATAATGCAGGTTTTTTCTTAGAATACCTAGTTATTTCATGAAATAACTGATCGTGTCCGTTAAAGTGTGTAATATGTTATTAATTTGACACCCGACTGTAGCGATATTTCTACATCCGGTACTTCTTCGATTTTGATTAATTAATCAATTAACCGAAATGAACTGTCGCCAACACGCTAAACAAGTTTTCTTCCTATGACCTGGAACAGTTCATAAATGCAGTAGGGGTGCAGGGCCGTCTTTAACTAGGCTGGTGCCTTGGGCATACAAGAATTTGGAGCCCTTTTGGAAAGTAAAAAAGCGAATTATAATAACATTTTTTTACTAGGTATGATCATTTATCATAGGTAATAAAATACAGTATGATATAATTTGTCATTAATGATATTAGAGTGCTGCTGGTTTTTTGGTTACGATTGCGATAACGGTTTCTTTCGGGATTTCGGTACTTTGGGTCCCCCTGAGGGAATGGGGCCCTGGGCACGGGCCCCGTATGCCCTTATGGTGAAGACGGTATTGTAGGGGTGAAAGGTAAACGTATTTGTCGTGCGAGATATATGATATAGATTATTTTACACTTCAACTGGATGCAGACCGTTATTCAATGGAATAACTAGTTAAACTATAAAATACAAGAGGGTTTCACACCTTAACGGACACGATCAGTTATTTCATGGAATAACTAGGTACTAGCCAAGAAAGACGAAAGTAAATTAGTAATTTTTTTCTCAAATCTAACTACACCACTGGATTCAGAAACATCACAAATGGGACTACCCAAAATTTTATGAAAAAAATTCCATTAGGTACCGACAAAGTTATTATTATTACAATATGAATATGGAAAAAGTCGTGTCTCAATTAATTATTTACGTTTTCACTCAACGGTAGAATGTAGGCCAATTTTGAAAATGGCAAAATAGTAAATAAAAACTAGGACCAAACATATTGCAAAGTGAAAATTTGATAATTTGATGCTTGATAATTTGGATTGTCTACACTCTACGTGAAAATTAATTGAAATACCACTTTTTCCGAAATCATGTTGTAATTACTTAGTCGATAGTGATTTTTTTTTATAACATTTTGGTAGTTTAAGATAGGGGTAACAACTACAAGTAATTAGCAATACGGCTGATTTTTTTTCATAAGTACCTTAAAGTATGTAGATTAATATACAAAAAAGTTTACCAGTCTATCGATTTCCCAAATTAGGAAAAAAAAAATCGAAAAAATCTTTTTTTTTTTAATTTTTCCAATATTTCGCGCTGGAAGGAATATAGAGGAAAATAAAAAATACCACCGTGTTGGGGGAGTGTTTTGCAACAAAACAGGTTTCTTGCGTTTCATTCGTCCGAGCAATGGTTTGTCCGGAAAAAATTCGGTAAACTAAGTATAAGTGTATATGTTCCGCATCCGCGCGACTCTATTTTCTGAAGCGCGGCGGAGTACATTATAATAGTATATTACGTAACGTGTGTGGTAAGGAGCATTTTACGCACGGATGGAATTCCGTGAGTGCGTAAAATGCTCTACAACACGAGTTACGTACTATACTTTACCTAGTGTAATTGAAATTCAATAATGTGGTTGCATGAACATCATACAGGAAACTATAGTAATTAACTTTTTCTAATGTAAATGTAGTTATAATATAATGAAAATGTAATGATAATGAACGTTGCATGAATCCGCCTTTACTTCATGTTAGTTGTCAGTTTGGCATTTTGTAAAAAAGTCTAGACGGAAGGTTTTTAGCGAGATTGATATATTTTTAGTTTTATTTTTAAAAAATGAGTGATTCAAGTTCTGAAGAGCTACCAAGCGATATTGAAGAGGCAGCAGATAATGCTCTATTATCAGTAATTCCCAAAAAGTCAAAGGCAGTTTATGATTTGGCATACGAAACATTTGTTACGTGGTGTGATGAGAAGAAAATTAAACATGTTAATGAGAAAGTTTTACATGCATATTTTGAGGGTAAGAAAGATCTAAAAGTTTCCACAATATGGACACTTTACTCAATGTTAAGGTCCGAACTAAATTTGAAAAGGAATATTGATATTAAAAAATTTACAAATTTGGTAGCATTTATTAAAAGGCCAGCGGACGGGTACAGTGCTAAAAAGTCAAAGGTTTTTATTAAAGAAGATTTTGCCAAATTGGGTCCGGTGAACTATAGGGACACACGAATTTCTTAGTGATTTTGCGAAAAATCGATAGTACTCATCTATTTTGAGGATTATCCGTCGAAAAATTTGCGGGTTATACACAATTTACAGAGAAAAATCCAATAAAAGATTTTTTTTCGCCATTTGAACCATCACATTTGGACTAAATATTTTATACAAACAACCGTTTAAACGTATCACACTGAACGGGAAAGTGATGAACAACATGTTTTCTCGCTAATAATAACAACATTTCAGTGAGTTTTTTCAAAATATTGTTTAAATTACCACTTTTATAAATATATATTTGACAGGCTACAAATGTGTATGAAAACAATTAAATCAAATGACAAATGACCACAAATGACATAGAAGCTCTAGCGTAATGTTTGACATGGTTGCCAGCTGTAAACGATTACGTGAGAATCATGATATTTTTAAAATATTAATTAATTATTGTATTCGAATTTCATCTTAGAAAGTATTGGATGAGAGGGATGAATGCATTGTAATGCACATCAATCTATTCAAGAAGAGGAAAAAATATAATAATTGGATTCACCCTTCCCCTTCTAGAATAACTTAGGGTGGATTAAAGTATTGGATATCTTTTGAGGGCAAGGCAAATGCCTTGCCCTCAAAAGATATTCCAGAAGGGGAAGGGAATAACTTGATGTGGATTACAAAGTATTGGATATTTTTTGAGGGGAAGGCTGAATACAATGATTATAATATATTTGTTTCCCCTTCTTCAAATACGCAATATAAGGATATCATCATATATAAAATGTGTTTATAATTTCATTTATGTTCTTGGGTTTGTCTTGAATGAATCTAACTAAAAATATAGTCTGATACAATATTTAATTTCGTATCTTAATAGTCATGTAGCATGATTGTCGAGTAGTAGATTACAGCTGGCAACCACGCTACTAAGTATTGTATTTTGTCCTATGTTTTGTAGGTTGCATATCTGTGTATGCGATTATTATTAAAATTATTTATATCCAAACTGGTTGCCTGTCAAATATATATTTTAAAAGTGGTAATTTAAACAATATTATGAAGAATCTAACTGGATTTTTTTCATAGATAGCGAGAACACATGTTGTTGATCACTCTCCTGTACAGTGCGATACAGTTAAACTGTTTTTTGTATAAAATATCGGGCCAAAAATTGATGGCTCAAGTGAAGAAAAAAAAATTTTTATTGGATTTTTCTCTGTAAATTGTGTATAACCCGCAAATTTTTCAACAGATAATCTTCAAAATAGGTGAGTACTATAGATTTTTCACAAAATCAGTTAAAGAATCGTGTGTCCCTATAGTTCACCGGACCCGCCAAATTTTTAGTGGAAGCTGATGACAAAGAATACTTAATGGCTAAGGTTGCAATGATAATTGGAATGGCAGGAGCATGCAGAAAAGCAGAATTAACATTTCTTCCAGTTGAAAATGTTATAGACGAAGGAAGCCATTTTTGTGTTGATATCCCACCTTCAAAAACAAAAGTTATACGGCAGTTTGCAATTACCACTGGAGACATTGAAAATACGAATCTTGTTGAAATATTAAGAAAATATATTAAGTTGCGTCCCCAGGTTCTTAAACACAACAGATTTTTTGTAAAATATGCGAATGGAAAATGTACCAGAAATCCTGTGGGAATTAACACATTTAGCAGTCTGCCTAAAGTTATTGCACAATTTCTTGGTCTTTCAAGTCCTGTTCTATATACTGGCCACTGCTTCAGAAGAAGCTCTGCCACTTTCCTACCAGACAGTGGCGCTGATATTTTAAAATTAAAGAGGCATGGAAGTTGGAAATCTACCTCTGTTGCGGAGAGATATGTTGAAAATTCCATGAATAATAAAAAACTTAGCGCAAGAAATATTTGGTGAAACATCTAATGCAATGTGCGCCGCTTCCCAAATAACAGCAAGTTCGAGCAATGAAAAAAATATGTCGTCGGAAATTAATTTGAATAATTGCAATAATTGTGTTATCAATATTTATAATAATCAATTAATTTATAATTTATGTTTTTACTTGTATTATAACAGTTTAATAAATAGAATAATTCTTTTTGTCACTAATTTTGAAATACATTTATCGTCACCAATTGCATAAAATTTTACTTTATGCAACTAGTTACAAAAAGTAAGACGTTTCATAATGTCAATCAATCAAACATGAAAAGGAGATTACATACAAGGCAAAAATGGCTATAATGGTGTGCAGGAATATGGCAGGAAGAAACTGGGGCTGTAATCCAAAAATCCTGAGCTGGATGTACACTGCCATAGTGAGACCAATCATCACTTATGGAGCCATTACGTGGAGTAGTTGAACTAGCCTATTGACGACGAGAGAAAACCTCTCCAAAATTCAAAGACTAGCCTGCATATGCATTACAGGAGCAATGAGAACATGCCCAACGGCAGCCATGGAAGTGATTCTCAACCTCACACCTCTACATATGGTGGTGGAAAGTGTTGCAGAAAGAACAAGATACAGACTAAGTAGAGAGGGAATCATTAAAAAAAAACCACCTCCTCACTTCTTAGAAATCAGACAACCTGGGACATGCCACAAGACGGTGTGATGAAAAAGTATAACTTTTCAGAGAAATTCGTTATTACGGAATTGAGCAAAAAGAAGGAATGGGATCCACATACCATTACCAGACTTGGAAAGAATGCCATTCAATGGTACACAGACGGCTCAAAAGCAATAGAAGGAACTGGGATAGGAGTGTTCGGGCCAGGATCCAAACACTCTGAAAGCTTGGGAAAAACCTCAAGTATCTTTCAAGCGGAAATCCACGCCATAAGAAAGTGCGCCCAGTTCAATATTGATAAATGATACGGAAGACAAAGGATTATCATAATGTCGGATAGTGAAGCAGCCATTAAGGCACTGAGCTCTTGTGTAATCAGTTCCAAAATGGTGTGGGAATGCCTAGACAAACTCAATGAACTAGGCGAGAACAACATAGTCACCTTACTATGGATTCCAGGACATACTGGAATAGAAGGAAATGAAATAGCAGATGAACTAGCAAAGAGGGGGACTGAAATACTTTTCTGGGGGCCTGAACTCTTTTGCGGAATCAGCCCCAATGTAATATTGAAAGAAATAAGTAAAGCCGAGAAAAAGAGAAGATCTGACCATTGGAAAGATCTAGTAGGGCTTATACAATCAAAGACTCTTCTGGGTGACTACAACCTATTGAGATCAAAAGAATGCATAAGTCAAAGTAAAATTGCGCTAAGAGTTTTAACAGGGATCCTAACAGGACATTGTCGCCTGAATGGGCACCTGAAAAAGCTCAAAATAGTGAGGGAAGAAGAATGCAGATTTTGTGGAATGGAAGAAGAAACCTCCATCCACATACTTTCCAACTGCACAGCACTTCAGAATCCTAGAGCACAGCACCTAGGAGATTACTGGATAGAAGAGGAACATTTGCAGACATCCTAAAATTCCTCCGGGAAATAGGACTAAAGGAACAACTAGTTTCTGAGACTCTCCTCAGAAACTGAGTAGAAGTAAGGGGGCACAATAGATCTTTCAGGTCTCAGTGAATGTCACCCCAAAACACACACACACAATCAATCAGTTTTAAAAAGTGTCACTTTATATGTCAAAATTAAAAAAAAATTAATTTATCACCTTTTATTTATTATTTACTCTCACCAAAGATTGAAAAAAAATTCTGATTGAATATTTATATTTTTTTCCGCCGTGCAGCAGAGTCGTGCTGATGCGGAGCACATACTTAGTTTACCGACTTTTTTACGGACAAACCATTGATCGGACGGAAAAAACGCAAGAGACCTTTTTTATTGCAAAACACTTCCTCTATACGGTGGTGTTTTTTAATCTCCTCCACCTTACTCCCAGCGTGAAATATTGATTGAAAAATTTACAAAAAAAAAAGTTTTTTGATTTCTTTTTCTAATTTGGGAAATCGATAGATTAGTAAACTTTTTTTTATATTAATCTACATACTTCAAAGTACTTAAAAAAATCAGCCGTATTGCTAATTACTTGTACTTTTGGTCTAAAATTACCCATGCCGACTGGCCTATATGAAAATTTGTGCCATAATACTGTTTTTGATACTGAGTTTAACAAAAAAAATTGAACCAACATCGGTTGAAAAATGTGGATTTTACAGAGGTACTTCCTAACAATATGGGTCACACTGTATATATGTATTAAAATAAATATTGGTGTATTAGTAAAAATAATTAAGTTATTTGATATTTTCATAAATAAAATACAGGCAGAGTTGGAGTTTTAATTAGAACGAGCAATAAAAAGCAACAAATGAGAATATGTTACTGAATATGAGTTGAAAATTGTAAAATTCATTTAACAACACAACTTTCCATGAAGAAATTCAATAATTTTTCCCTATTGTATGCAATTTTGTGTAAATACAGATTTCATTCATACTTTTTTTATTTCAACTAAAATTTAAGTCTAACATGTGCTTATTCAAATTGATACAACTCAATTTAAGCTATCCTGTTATATTTCTTTCCGCAAGTCTAAACTATGTATTTCATTTTATATTATTTTATTGAAAATTCCACACATGTGATTTTTAACCAATCAGAACGTGTATTTCTGACAGATCACCATCGCAACGGATGACTTTTAGTGGAAATTTTTTCCTCGTGGGTACCCAACAGCGAATTATACTGGACATTTTTTTCACGTTTATCATGACAGAATATTTTTTTTACAATCTAATTTTTATTTGTTCACATGATAATTTTGATTCATTCCAACTACATGTTTTCTAATTTCTTTGGACCATTATGATTAATGTTTATATTAAAAACGCAATTATCATATAGGGTCTATTGAATAAAAAAAAGTATTGGCTTCTACTTCCTCTTATTTAAGTATTTTCTTAGTATAAATTGAATAAAAGGTCAGTGACTACTTCATGTAGAAGGGATTACTTATGGCCATAAGCAAACTCTTCTGGTTTGAAGTAGTTACTTAAAATATAGGGATTTTTCCAGTACTGGCTTATTTTTATTTGACTAAAAATAAGATCTGTCTTAAATTAGTAAGTTATAACTTGACGATTTTTAAGGTACCTATAAAGCATCCTTTTTTCCTACGGTAGTTGCTAATATATTGTTAAACATGGTGGACTTCATAAATGTTCGTAACAGGAAGAACTATAGGAAGAGAAGAAGCATCAGCCCAAGCAAATCTAAGCTCTTGTTGCGTTTTGAAAGTGAAAGTGTAGACTATATTTCGGATTATTTCTTACCAGAGAAAGATGAATCCAGAGGAGGTGCACTTGCATCTCGGCAAAAGATGGAGATATTCCTACGATATGTACCGGATTTCAAACAGGTATTGGTGAAGATTTTGGCGTTCATCATACTACAGTATGCAAAACCATAAGTGAAGTAGCTGATTGTATATTAGAAAAGGCCCACCATTGGATAAAATTTCCATCTAATCTAGATGCCATAGAAGAAGCAAGAATTAAATGAACGAATCGATTCCAAATTCCTACAGTCATTGGTGCTGTAGTTTGCACTCATGTTCAAATTAAAAAACCACCAGAATTTGGCGATGATTTTATTAACAGAAAAGGATTTGCTAGCATAAATGTGCAAGTAACTTGTGATGTTAATGAATTGATTACAAGTGTAGACGTTCAATGGCCTGGAAGTGTTCACGATTCCAGAATTTGGAAACAATGTTCCGTATATGAAAATGTGGCAAGATTTTGGGGTAATTTCTGCCTTCTCGGATATAGTGGATTTGGAAAATCCTCAAAATCGAATTGAAGAATTATACAATATCACTCACTCCAAGGAAAGAGTTGTAATTGAGAGAATTTTTGGACAAGTAAAGCAAAGGTTTCCCATTCTAGGACATAGGTTAAAACACGCAACGAAAAAAGTAAACACTTGTAATAAGTAAGTACTTATAAGTAATCACTCAAAATTCAAAAGATTTTTCCAGTATTTACTTTCGAGAGAGTTCTAGTTTTTATTCAAATAAAAATAAGTATTAGCTTTTTCTTATAAGTTATGACTTGCAAGTTAATACTTTTTCTATTCAATTGACCCATACTATGGCAGGTTGATTGGAAGTAGCTTGTTCTTGATTTAGAGATTCATTTTGTGTGGAATTTTCCTTCCGAATACCACACGAGGTCAAGTTAAATCAGGACATTTTTTTCGCTCATGAATATTTTTAGAATTTTCAAAATATTCATGAGCTCGAATAAATTTCCGGAAATAATTTGACCTCTAGTGGTATTACTAGTGAAAATTTGTTGAATACTTCGTTAATAACTATTGATGACCACAACAATAATAAGGAGATAACTAATCTCTTTTCCTTAATTACAGTTTTCTGTAACAATTTAAATTGTTATAGGAAATCTGTAATTAAGCAAGTAACTGCACAACCGAGAAGGTTTTTTGTCAATATGAATTTTGCTTTGTGATTCGTCGTTGAGATGTCGAGCAGGGGTACGGACACTTGAGCCAACCCCCTCCACTTTCCTTGTGGCCCCGCCTCCTCCCCTCCACCGTCCTCGTGGCCCCGCCTCCGCCGCGCGCTATTGGTCGACCCCCCTCCACTTTCCAAATCGGAGGTTGC
>CAJUYH010009250.1:0-14071 GCA_910591685.1 Galerucella tenella
TGATCCTAATATAATATTGAATAAAAAGCAATTTTTTCACCAACAGGTTTTAACTACTTTTCTCGCAGGTCTAAAAGAACCCTTAGGTTCTACAATTAGAGCTATGAGACCCCCTACTTTAGCAATCGCTTTACAATATATACAAGAAGAAAATAATATCCGCTATTTACAAAAAGGTAATTATTCACATAATTCACCCCCACATCAACCTTCGTCTAATAAAAGACATCAATTTCCTATGAGACATCAACCTCAGTTTTTTCAACCTTCAACATCTTATCAAAATTATTCCAGACCACAACAATGGCAAACTAACCAACAGATACCATTTCCCCAAGGTCCAATTAATGTAAATCCTAGACAACTACCTCCACAACGATATTTTACAAATCAACAAGTTTTTGGTAAGCCCCAAAAATCCCAAAATGTGTGGACAAATAAAAATTCACCTCAACAAAGACCCACACAAAATCATAAGCCTACTCCTATGAGTATTTCAAGTACTCTTCCTATTCCACGCCATCCTCCTACAAATTTCAACAGACAGATACCTCAGAGACAATCTCCTCAAAGAGCTTGGACTTCTGAAGAACTCTTTAATTTCGACCAAGACAATTACAATGCCAATACTAACATAAATGAACATTATGAAAGTGAAGATATTGTTTATAGTACGGACGATTATAATGAAAATTTTCGGTTGGATCCGCAACCAATAACAAACAAGTAACAGAAATTAACGCCCTCTGTGACAAAACAGAACTACCTTACATTGTTATACAAAACCCCCCATTAAAACTCCTCATTGACACTGGTTCAACAAAATCATTCTTAAATCCTGATATTTGCTTTAAACATTATGAAAATAATATTAAGCACGAACCATTTATAGTAAGTTCAGTTTTTCAAACTCATTCTCAGGAATATTCTAGTCAAATTCCATGTTTCAAAGAATTTAAAAATAATAAAAATTTGCAATTTGGACTTTTCAAATTCCATAAGATTTTTGACGGTCTTATCGGTTTAGATAATCTCAAACTTTTAAAAGCACATATAGATTTTTCTAATTCAAAATTAATTACTGAAAATTCTATTTTACCTATCAAATATTACCAACCAGATAAAACTCAATTTTATTTCATTCAACTAGACCCTCATTCAATAAATCCAATTCGTGTTCCCGTGAAAGAAAATAAAGGTACAATATTTTTACCTAATCAAAAAATTAATAATGCATATTTAAGAAAAACCCTAACCGAAGCACATAATGGTATGGCTTGGGTTGAATTAATTAATGACAGTAACGAAACAATTTCAATGACTTTAACTAATCCTTTAAAAAGCAACCCCATAAAACTAGAAGAATATGACTACGACATTGTATACGAAAAAGGAAAATCTAACACAAACGCTGACGCTCTTTCAAGAGTGGAAATTCATACGAAAGAAATATTCGACTTGGAAAAATATGTTGAAGAAGTAAACAGAAGATTAGAAAACCCAGACGATGAAAACGCATCTCTATATAATAATCCACCCGAAGAAAGATTATCAGATTTCGATGATATAAATGTACCAGAAATACCTGTATCTCTTGAAGATCTACTAGAATTAGCAAACCCAATTCTACCAACTTCAGAAACGAATCCAGAGGAAAATCAAGAAACTAACGAAGAAATCAATCGAGAAGAAAACCAAGATATCAACCAAGAAGAGAATCAGCAACCAAACGATCAACGAGAAATCTCCGATGACGAAACAATCCATAGCAGCCAAGAAAATCCTATTCTAGAAATTCCCATATCCACAAAACCCTTGAACTATTATAAAAATCAAGTAATATTAGATTTTGTTTATTATCAACCAAGTAAACCTGTAACTAAAGAAATTTTCCCAGGTAGAAAAAGAATTCACGCTCAAATAGGATTAGACGATGTAGAAAACAATACTATAACATTTTTCAAAGAATTTATAGACCCCAAATTAAAATATGCTATACAATTTTCACCCGATATTTATTACGAATCCACTTGTGCCCTATTGCAACGCACTTTCAAAAATAAAGCTTATAATCTTGTCAAATGTTCCACCATTCTTACAGACCTTACAGACAATAATGACAGAAGTGACATTTTAAAAAATTACCACGAAAGAAAAACAAATCATCGAGGTATTAATGAAACAGAACAACAAATTCGGAAAAGATATTTTTGGCCAAATCTAAAAAACGATATTGAAGAATATATAGACTCATGTGAAAATTGCCAAATTAATAAATATGACAGACACACCGCTAAACCCAAATTTATGTTAACGCCAACACCAACAAAACCTCTTGAAATTCTATATATTGACACATTTCAAGCGAACGGACAAAAATTTCTAACTTTAATTGACGCTTTTTCCAAATATGGACAAGCATACCCCATAGACGGAGCTACAGCAGTAAATGTAGTTAAGACACTTCTTTTATTCATAACTCACCACGGTATACTACATATGATAGTATCTGACAGTGGTACAGAATTTAAAAATGGACTTGTAAAAGAATTTGTAGATACACATAAAATACTTATTCATCATGCAACCCCAGACAACCCCAGTTCAAATGGTATGATTGAACGATTCCATTCCACACTAATTGAACATTTAAGAACCCTAAGACAAAAATATAAAAATTCCTTTGATATTCGAGAACATATGCCTTACGCTATTTTAGCTTACAATAGTTCAATTCACAGTACAACTAAACAAAAACCTATCGAAATCCTAAACGGACATTTAGACACTCAAGATCCTTTTGACATAGACATTAATAGAACCTTAATAAATAATTATACGGAACAACACCGTGAAAAAACTAAATTAATGTATGACCAACTTAATCACAAAATTACTCAAAGAAAAGAAAAGGTAATTCAAGTCAGAAACGAAAAGAGAGATCCCCCAATTAATTACGAACCCAGTACCAAAATATTTACCAAAACTACTGAGAAAAGAAACAAATTACTTCCCCGATTTGCCCCAAAAACAGTCAAATCTAACAATAAAGTGACAATTACAACAGTTCATAAAAAGAATGTCAAACATAAAAAGAAAACGAATTCTAACAGACAAAATTCCTTACAGGTTATCAACGACAACATGTCAGAAAATAAAAATCCAGAACCTGGCTGACAACCCCGGTATACTACCCCTGAACCTGGGCCCAGCAAAGGTCCAAATTAGTCAACATGACTTTATTCATTATTATAACTTAACCCCTATAGCATTAGAATTAGATACTTTAGAATATTACTATAAAAATATAACTAATACTATTTTTAAGTCACAAAATACTACTTTGCATTGGAATAGCCTAGAAAACCTAGATAATGGAATTAATTATCAATTACAATTAGCTCAACGAAAATTTCAAACCCTTTATCCTTCACATAGAATTAAACGAGGTTTGATTAACGGTCTCGGAAACATAATAAAAGCAATTTCTGGAAACCTTGATCAAGCAGACGCTGAAAGGTATGATAAAGCCATAGAGTCTCTCCAAAATAATCAGAAAAATATCATTTCAAAAGAAAATCCACAAATTTCTCTAACCACACGTTTAATTGATAATTATAATAAAACTATAACTTCATTAACCAATAATCAAAAATCAATAGCTAAAGAAGTAGAAAAATTAAGTACGGTCCTGGACAAATTAGTATTTGAATTTGATAAGTTTATCTACATTCAAAATACCTTGAATCAACTAAATCTTTCTTTGCAATTAATTATTCAACTGTTAACTGATTTAGAAAACGCTATCACTTTTGCTCGAATCAGTACCTTACACAATAGTATTATTAAGGTAGATGAAATAATTTCAATTGACGCTTATTTTTCAAATTTTATGGTTGTATTTGTTCTGCATTTCCCAATTCTTCATCCTGAATCCTTTAATCATTACCACCTATATTCCATACCTACAAAAAACCTAACTACAATTATACCCCCTCTACCTTATCTGACAATAAGTAAGGAACTTTTGCAATATTCTAATAAAGCTTGCAAGAAGTTAGACATTACTTATCTGTGTCAAAAAGTCTCTCTACAACTTCATAACAAATATCCAGACTGTATTAGCCAAATCCTTCAAGTCTCAGAAGAAGAAGCCCTTTGCCTCTATGTTCCAGTTTCAATCCATAATGTACTAATAGAAGCAATGACAACCTCTCATTACATTGGCATATTTCCGTCATCAACGAAAATTTCAACTCAGTGCTCAACAAGCAACATTCAAGTTCTACAAGGAGTTTATCTAATCGAAGTACCGCTAGGATTGTGAATTCAGCACTCCCGATGAAAACTACTTCAATTCCAAAGAAATAACAGTAGAAGAACCACTTACTCTTCCGAAGATTCAAACAATTGCTCACTACCCCTCTACAAAAACCAAAACTATTAAGTTAGAAAAAATTCATCTAGACGAACTACAACGTATTCATCAAGAACAACAGCTTCTACAACCCTTTTCCTATGAAGACAGCTCTTCTTACATCACTTACTTTTGGACTCCCCCTGTATTTATCATTATAATAATTTGTATATGTATAATAATCTATAGATACCGCAGATACTTTAAGAGAAGCAAAAATCAAAACAAGAAAGAAGAACAAGAAGTTCCATCAACAAGCACTCAAAATTCATCAGTTTTATTTGTCCCTTATAAAACTTCCTCAGGGGATGGACAAGTTACATTTTAATAAGACAATGGTACTATTCATTCACAGCGGTCAAACTAGAACACGGATAGTGCAGATTCAGCAAGTCTCGAGGATAATCAAAGTTTATAAATAAGATAGGAGAACAATAAATATTCAATATTCATTCTGGCATAAATCATAGTAGTAACATATATCTTTTCTTTTTACACTTAGTATATAAGTTTCATTGTATAAATATATTTAATATAATTTGTTTTTAAAAAAGCAAGTTTCGAATATTAAAATATAATTTGTATAATAGTACTATCTGCATTTTGGGTAAACCAGTTTTCAATTCTGGTCATACAGCCCTTTGCTGTGGCCCGTTTTCTAATAAAATCATCCGTGATAAACAATTACTATATACAAAGAAAGTCAATACAATATTGTAGCTTAAGATTGCAATAATAAAATATAAAAATTTTTATAACAATATTAAATTTTGAATTGTTGTTATTGTGCACCAATTTTTCCAAAAGGTACTGTGTAAATGATGAATTCGCAAAAATATGTGAGCGTATTGTTAGAATCAGAGTTTGAACAAGCACTTACAACCTGTACAAAAGTTAGGTAAGTACCTACTACAAAGCAAGTACTGAATGAAAACTTAAATTCTAAATCAATGTTCAATGGTCAAATTATTTCTACTTTTGTACTTTAACAAATGGAAAGAAATAGTTTATATATATATATATAATTTTAATAATGTCACTACCACGGAGAAGGTCTCGGGATCAATTTACGAGTCATTCGAATTCCAACAGATCTGGATAAACGTCAAAATGACAGACGCCCTGTTAGTAGTAGTAAATAAGACCTCCATGAGTACCTAACCTTTGATAATCTTGATATTATGAAATATTTGAATATTTCTTCGAAGATTTTAAAGCAGAAAACGTTGCGACATGCGACAAAATCGGTTAGCTCCTACCTTGTTTTAAGTATGTTCTCTTCACTTTCTCCTTGCACTCTTTGTCTCAATTTTCAATAAGTAACTAGTACCTCCAAAAGTCTCAAGATTCAAAATCCGGCTCGATGGGACCAATTCGTGTTTGTTTTTATTATTAATTTTTTTTATAAATACTTAAACTTTCAAGTTTTAATAAAGAATTTTAATTGAGTTAACTGTATAAACCCTCACTTCGTGGAATCTACTCATCATATGGTTTTAAATGAAACTAACTGTTTTTAAACGACTCCACAATATATTTGTAAAAATCTGTAAATTGCAAGTAAATTGACAATTGTCAATAAACAGTTAAAGAATTTTAATATTAAAATTACTTCTAATTATCCATGAATAAATTTTTTTACGATTTTTTCAATTCTATACCTATCATAAATAAATTTTACACACTAAACCTGAATACGGTACTGTCCAATTCTATTTAGAATCGATACTTGTATATGAAACATCGAAGAACTTTCAAGGTTTCGGTTTCGACCATAGTTAACCTCTAAAATACGATGCACATGGTGACATATTTCTCTATGATGGTGACCATGCGGATCATGTATAGTGTATAGGGCATGTCCACGATAGTTGACATTGACAATACTTGGGTGGTAAAACAATAAACAATAGGCATGATGAAAAATTATCAAACAACAAACAACTATTAACCTATATTATATATTATTAAATATGCAAGCTCAACAATTAAAATAACTTTAAAAGTACACTGAAGCAAAATCAACTAAAATCAAACACGATCTATCATTATAAATCAGCATAACCTCACTATTAAGTACCACGTGTTCTGAACGCTTTGTTTATTGTTTTACCACAAAGTACACCATCTAACAAGAGGCGAAAGAAAGTAGTTTTCGTGATCGCAAATTTGTGTGCACATGCGTGAATTAATTAGTTTATCTGTCAATGTCAAGTCGACACTTCCGCTCATTCCTCTCAGTTCACCGTGTATTATTTTAAGATTAGGTTAAAAATGAGCCACTTCTCATTACACACATGAGATGAATAATAAGGTGTTCTCATGTTAGTAGTTAAAAAAAGATTCTATACACCTAATTGGGAGGGATGTTCATCAACACTACTATTTTTCTTAGTGTAGTGTTACTTTTCTCAGTGTATCAAGTAGTTTATGTGTCAATGCCTCGACGTATTTCCGCTCAATAACGTGTAAGTCCGACTTCAAAGGAACCGACAAAGCTTTCGTCTCTTGTTAGATGGTGTGGTGTACTCTGTGGTTTTACCACCAGACTAGTTTGTGACGTCACGTGGACATGCCCTATTATAAAGAAAGAATTATTTGATACACAAATAGTATATAAAGGTAATTTTAAATTTTCTTATACTAAACACAACTTATTATCGCATATTTTATCGATAATTATTATTGAACATAGGTTATTTTAACAACTTGTCCAATAGATAAATGTTTATACGAAATTGTTTGATTTTCTAGGTTATAACCACAATAAAAATCGAGAAAAGTTCACTGCAAATTCATATAGGTTTAAAATTTTGAAATCTTCGTCAATGAAATACGGCTATAATTATGACAGTGTCATAATTCTGAATATCTTCCTGGGCTGGTAATTATCTCTTGTGGATTTTATATTGGTTAATAAAATTGTCTTACCAGGAATAAGTCATGGATTATTAACTAAACAGGTAAGTGTTAATTTTCTTTTACCATTGTTTGTATGTACAGATTTCCTTTCCTTCTGACACTATGTTTTAATCAACGAACATCTTGTTAATGTTCGTTGGTTTTAAATTTTTAAATTTATCAAATTTTTTTAATTCTAATGTTTACTTTTTACTTTTAGTTCCTTCTCGTTACCAATCAACCATCCTCGTTCTTTTTTCTTAGTTACCTGTCTCCAGGTAGGTAGTTGCTTGATATTTTTTTAAAATTATTCCGCGCTTGTCACTGTCACCTTTTTTGTTGATATAACATTCACTCGCGTTAATGATAAAACGTTATTTGGAAATACTATCAGTATTACCGTCTAGCGTCATCTAGTAGGCGAGTATCAAAGTACGTATAATTAGGTTTTCTGTGATAATACGTTTGGAATAGATTGACGAAAACTATATAGGTAGTTAGTTCTATATTGGTACGTCGGTAATCTCTTGATCAGCGGATGTTGGAAAAAGCCAGAAGGAACTGTGGTGTACAATTATTGTGTTACTGGAAATCTGACTTATTTAGTCATCCTTTAAGAGGGATCATTTTGTATCACATATTATTGAAATCCAGAGTCGTTGTTGGATAGTAGAAATAGTTATTTTGGTGTTCTACTGGATCTCTGGACCGTATGGTATGGATTTTTAATTTTCACCCAGTCGCCATTTTATTGTGTTGGGAGATTTTGCTATTACCGATTCCAATTAATAAGAGTATTTGTCCTGAAGCTACCTAGACCCCTGTCATTTTTCCTTCTGGGTGGTTATTGGTCTATACACCCCTTCTGATACGACCGGATCAGGCTATAAACCCTTACTATCATAGGGGTTTTTCCGTCTGGTTACTTTTTTTCCCCGCCTGGGCTATTTTGTAACTCGTCTTGGTTTGATGGTTATTCGTTTGAAGGGTGCATTTGGATACGACTGGGAGCACATCTATGGAACTGGATTACTCGTCAACAGCTTATATACAGGGTGATTGATGCTGCGAGGCTGTATCGGTGATATGTATTTAATTTAATCTTTTACGACAAATAATTCTTAAATAAAACGTATTACTCAAATCGGTTCAATACTTAGTAAGTCATTAATTTTGGAATTTTGCGCATAATTTTTGGTACTTGTTGGAATTTTGAACCACCCGTAATTATACAGGGTAAATCATAAATGTTTGAAAATTATTTTGTATTTGGTCGGACTTTCTTACTCATACTTTTGAATACAATAGGAGATTGTTATTTCACATATTTATGAATAGTTAGTACCTACACTGTATTCAAATATTCAAAATATATTCACATAGTAATTCCTATTTTTGGATTTTGGTTGACTGTAACGTTTGATTTAGAATTCACCATACAGTGTTTGTTAATGGATAGCTATTGTGCTGCACTTAAGCTATTTTTGATTATTCGCATTTTACCTGGGTTACCTGCGCATGAGCTTGCATGAATTTAATTTACATATAGAATTGTACGTCGCACTCTGTCAATGACCGTAGATGTCGAGACACGAAATTGTGGTGGTGGTATTTCAGTAATGATTTTTAAGACACTTTGTTGTTCTAGCTGTAATTTAATACGAAATTTCCAGTTATATTAAGCAAAAGTTCCGGAAAACGTATATTATTTGGAACTATATTCTGCCACACTTGACATACATACCTATAACACACCATTATTATGAAATAGAAAAACTATAGGTACACAAGGTAATAATACCGCAGACCTATGGAAATTACTATTTCAACAGTATTGAGTTGAAATACTGAGAAGTACGAAGAAATTACATTTTTTATGAATCTTAGAAATTCAATTGTATGTGGTTACTTATATAATTTTTCAAAGAAAACGACTTAATTACATTTAGTTAAGTTTATTCGTCTACTTACACTATACAATGTACAAAACCTATAATGTTCATAAAAAAAATATTAGTCTAGATTAACATAATTGATCTTAGAATTTTGATATATTTACCAAATAAAAAATACGGTTACTACTTAGTAATAATATATATATATATATATATATATATAATATGAACTATAAAATCACATACGCTCCTCAAGTAATACCGAATCTGACTACTAGACAGGCTATTATATAAAATGAGCCTGACACAAAACATTTTTCAATTTATTCACACAGTACCTACATTTCAATTTAAATCAACTGTATTAGATAAATATGGGTAAAGCTGGGTGTTGGGTGTTAAAGTAGACAATATTTTTCAGTATTGTGAAAAATAGTTTAAAATTTTGATAAAATGACGGAGAAATGGAAGAAATTCATAAATACGAAATTTTATTATTCAAAAAGAATTGTAAAAATGATACATTTCTTCCAATTAAATTATTTTGCTATACTATTAAAAATATTTTCTGAAAAAATTGTAAAAAAGTGCTATTTGATGCGTTATTTCCTATAATAGTCCAAAATGGAGATCTTGCAGAACCAACTATCAAAAATGAAGAAGTGATATCAAGAACGCAAACTATGTAAACAAAGAGAAAAATGTGTTGAACGTGTGAATTTTTATAACAACGTTAAACGTTCAATATTAATGAAAGCTTAGCCAACAAATTACATGTACTTAGGTTATTTATCAGGTAAAGTAAAAATAATAGTAAGCTATTTTCCAACACCAGTCAGGCACAATTTTGATAATTAAATTCTACCTTAATTAATACCTATGTACACTACAACATTAAGAAAAGGCATATTCATCACCTGATCACATATATAAAAAATATATCGAAATCTTTTTTTGGAAATGGATTAGTTTAGGTATACTTTTTGTGTTTTATCAAGAAAACTCAGAAACATCAAGATACAAATTACATTCTACAGCGGTACACTAATTACAAAAATAATATAGCTGAAGGATTATATTGATTCATCATAAAACAAACCATATATTAAATATGAACACCTGCGGAATAAGGTGAAAATAAATTGCTCAGCGTACGTCTCATGCACTCATGCACCTTAGTACTGCACCTTTGGGGTATGATTCGTTTTATATTCTCGATAGGAATTTATAATATTATTTTATGTATCAAAAAAGAATATTTTGGTCTCAATTCTTTTTTCCTTTGATCTTTCCCACTTCGAAATTCTACCAGCAAATTGATAGTTTACTCAAAAAACCTAGTTAATGCAACTGAAAATAAATTAGCAAAAACGACTTCGCTCTGAATTGGTTCAGTTGTAAAACCATGAAATTATTAGAAACAATTCATTATCTCCTCCTTCCTTATGCTTTTACAAGCGTCAACATAGATACCTATTCTAATATTTCTCTGGGTTCTTTTTCCTACTATATTCAAACCATTTATAAAAAGTGTTAAGCAAAGGTTAACGTGACTGCCAACTTAAAATACTCTTGGGTTTTAAATATACTTAATAAGAATGGACTACTTAGGGGCTAACTACTTAATTTTTCCGACATCGATGACAGTCGACATCGTCAGATTATAAAAAATCTTTAATGTTCAACAATCTTCAACATGAATCGAATAGATAGAATTATTATGTATTGTTTTTCCAGTGGTACAACGAGTATACTGTGTGAACTCAAGAAATTGCCATTTAACAAAAAATTCAATAAAACCATCAAGCACACTCGGATTCAATTTAGTGCATAAACTTGTATTTTCAATAATAGGTTCTACTACCTATATTGAAATTGTATTCAAAACAATCCATCTTATAGTTAGTTTTTGCTAGAAAATACAGCAGTTGAAAGAATAAGGTGGTATTTACTTTGTCAGTAGGTAATTATAAATTACGGACATAAAATAACAAAATCAATAATAGAAGATGAAGGTGAGTGATGGTACAGTAGTACGATCACAATTCGTTCAATGAGCAATAACTATTACATCTGATTATCACAAGGTTATATTTTTGTTAAGCAAGCTATTGGCAATTCCACCTGTTCACATAATCCTCACATTCCGTATTCAGTACCATGTGACTTCAGGCTCTCTTTCAAGAAAAACCGTCTGAGATTACGAAAGGTTTCGAATAATCAAATGAAGGTAATTCCAAAAATGTTTCCAATCATGCAATCTGCACTGGAAAAAATGCATTGCTAGTCGATCATAGGTTATATACTAAATATTCAATGAGCAGTTATGTAAATATTCGCTGTATACATAAAAGTCATAAAACAAAAGCTTAAATGTATCGTGATTGAAATCTCAAATATTAGTGTAAGTACAGAATATTTCAATGGTAGAACTATATCAAAAAAGCGTTAAAAACAATTGGGTAAAAATATATTCAACTAAAAATTATATATCCATTTATAAAAGTAGTTTCATTACACCCACCTGCACTATTCATATCCAACAATAGTTGGGATCTTGTTTGCTTCTGTTGACTGTACACATTGAATTGTGAGCTCGATTATTTTTCGTAAAGTGGAATACTAGTGATGGTCGGTCAGCACAATGATTGTGATAGATCTACTTGATAGCTTATATATTTGAATGTGTACAGCAATGAGAAAAAATTTGACAATGGCTCGCCTGCGCCATTCTAAACGTTCACTTTTGCTACGTTTCCTCTCTGTTCTGGCGTAGCGGGTTTATTATAACAAAAAATTTTACAACAAAGCATATTTGGGTCTGTACTCTTTTGTACTTTTCAGATACATCCCGAATGTTTGCCCATTTTTGTTTTTCTTTTGTTTTTGGAAATCAGTATGAAAATTTTTGAATAATTTATAACATACTATTGTTGAACCGTACTGTTAAATAATATTAAATTATTAAAAAACAAAATAAAAACAACCCTGTTTCAACATTCAGAAAAAAAAAGTTTGAGCAAGTTATTTACGGCTCCTTGCGGTTCTGAAGGGGATCCTTTGAATCAGAATTCGATACGGTGGAATTGGATCTAGGAACCATTATTATTGATCCGTCAGCGGATGTCTGTAAACTGAATTGGTATGGGGAATACTGGTTACCATCGGGATCCCGTAAATTCTAAAAAAGAAAAATATGGATTAAATATGCTTCGGAGCGTCGACCCAGCACTGTGGTGGAACGCATCTGGTTCTATAACTACAGTGAAACAGTGTCAAACGCGGTTAGTAGTTGGATAGGTGCCTACTGGGGAGCCCGTAGAGCCTGCAGCGAAACACTTTATACTTCTAGGGTGAGTAGCATATATTACAGCTTGCAGGCAGTATACCAATGATCATGAGGTATAATGTAGATATGCCGTGTTTCGGAGACGTAAAACCGAGGGCTCGATAAAGACCCCTACCACTGATTGAAATACTAGTGGGTTCGGCAAAATTTCTGGTTAGGGGTAGTGTACTCCCGACCTCGGTGATTAGTGTATTTAGATGGAGAACTTACTTGGAAAACATGTCTGTAAAGTTGTTGATATTTATCTCTGTGACGCTTGCAATCATTCTTCGCATATTCATGTTCAGCGATTAACCTCATTTTCCTATCCTTCATTTCTTTAACTTCATCTGCCAGACTCAAGATTTGATCCAACTTTCTTTTTCTGCAGTTCTGAGCGGCAACTTTATTTTTTCCTCTTCGTCTAATATCCCGAATTAGGCTTAATTGAGCTTCGCTGAGATCGTATTTTGAAAGACGTTCGTTGAATTCGTCCATTGGTAAGTTTATTATGTCGTCAACGGTAATAGGAACGCTCAATGCTCTTGCACGTTTCTCGTCTCGAGTTAAATGCTCATCCTCAGATTTTCGCTGCAAAACAAATAAAATAAATACCTTAATAACACGAGTATGGTGACATAAAATTTACTGATAAAGTAGTAGTCTTACCTGTTTTGATTTATCACGAATAACTGGTCTTTGCATGGCACCCGAACTTTCAGTTGGCAGATGGTATGTATGATTGTGTTGAATGTGGTTAACAGGATTTCTCGTCAAGTGACCTTGGATGCCGAACTCCATAGAACAGGAATATTTTATTTCTGGTATTTTAGGTCCAACAGCCCCTTCTGATTGATTATTAATGTTATAAGCTGAAGTAGGTTCTCTGTATTCGTATTTGGAAGATGTGGCGGGAGGCTGTGATGCGTTTAACGAGTTGTGGTCTTGGAAGTACCTTTTACCATACATCTGATGCTTCTTTTGTGCGACAGGCGGAATTCTGGGGTTGTCTGAGCTTCCCAAGCCATTATTTAATTGTCGGCTAGTATAACTGTAATCGTATGGCCGCAATTTTCTGTAACAGTCAATAATGAATATTTTGAAATAGTGGTATAAGATAAACAAGATAATTGATTGGAGAGTTTCATTCGCGGTGCTCCTACTAGTTTACCGGATACTCGCTGGCGGAATGCAACTGCAACGGTCCGTAAGCAACCACTGATTATCGGTTTTTGTCACAAACACAAAGAGAATGACAGTTGGTTTGTGAACGAGTTTCTGGGGATAGTCCGTCGTCAACGTACGGTTGCAGCAACCGTTACAGTTGAAGTTCGCCAGTGAGTACCCGGATTAATATTATTATTTTTTGTCCACGACCACCTAATAATAAGTCAATATTTTACCTCCTAACTAAAGGTATATGGTACCCATATATCAACTGTCGTGAATTATGGTTCATAATACACTGTAGTGTATTATGGTTCATAATTCACGACTAGAGATGGGGGTACAATATGGAATAAACTATTA
>CAJUYH010009250.1:14171-24642 GCA_910591685.1 Galerucella tenella
CGCAAACGTCACCCATCGTGAATTATGGCTATCATAAATTGCTCGTTTAATAATATACTATTATTATTATTACAATAAATTATGAGCTGAGAACCGAAGTTCTATAAAGCTCATATAACAAAAATGAGATAAGCAACAAAAAAAAATAATAAAGTAAAAATTATCGCTATCGGTAGCACAAGCTATAAATAGGCGATAGCCCATTATAAAATTGAAAAATGGAAAGAAAACAAAAATAAATGAAAACCAAAAATAAAAATACATGGTTGTTTGGTGGTAATTGGTCTAACTGGTTTTTAAAAGCATTAACAGACGGTGCACAGACCACACTGCTAGGTAAATTATTCCAGTATGGAAATATTCTGTTGGAGAGAAAATTCTGTCTATTTTTAGTTTTAAACATTTCCTTCTTCAACTTATATGGATGCCCCCTTAATTCGAATATCAGGATTTAAAGTAAAAATGGGTGACATATTAACACCAAACATGTTGAATATAGCTCTAAATGTAACTGTCAAATCGTCACGTTGTCTGCGTTCACTAAAATACGTTAGTTCGGCTGAATCAAGACGCTGCTCATAGCTTGATCGTATTCGGCCGTAAGGAAGTCTTGTGGCTAACCTTGGCGCATTTTCAAGTCTTTTATGATCAGATGTTAAAACAGGACACCATACAGGTCCGCAGTATTCCATATGAGGACGAACGTAAATCGTGTATAACTTGATGAATGTTGACGGTGACACTTTACCAAAGGATCTATGTATTAAAAATATTTGAGAGTTACTCTAATTGCACACTGAGAGAATATGCTCAGACCAGGACAAGTCTTTGTTTATAATAACACCGAGGTCAAATTGCGATGATACGGTCTTTAACACATGATTGTTCATGTAGTACGACAGATTCGGATTGTTTTTACCTATATGTAGGACGACACACTTATCCAAATTTAGCGGTAATAACCAGTCGGAACACCATTTATACACTGCACTTAAGTCTGATTGAAGAGACAGGTGATTTGTTGTAGGGTTTGCATATATTTTAGCATCATCTGCGTAAAAAGAACATTTATTTGTTATATGCTCAGGGAGATCAGCTGTATATAACAGAAATAGCAATGGTCCCAGAACAGATCCTTGCGGAACTCCACTTAAAACAGGTTTCAGCGTAGAAAATGTTGTATTGACGCGCACACAATATTGTCTTGAGGTGAGAAAGTCAGCTATCCATCTCTTCAAATTTCCTCTGATACCATAATATTCAATCTTATGTAGTAATCTACGCGTTGGAACCCGGTCAAAAGCCTTAGCAAAATCAAGATAAATAACGTCTGTGGGTAAACCGTTATCAAAGGCTATAGTCCAATCATTTACACACAACAAAAGATTTGTTAAAGTTGAACGTCCTTGTATGAAACCGTGCTGCTGAGATGGGAGAATATTTTGTTGTAGAAGAAAAGAAAAGATTTTGTCACATATAATTGATTCCATGACCTTGCAAACAATAGGGACAAGGCTGATTGGCCTAAAGTTGCTTGGGTCAAGTTTATTGCCTTTTTTGAAAATGGCACTAACTGAGGCAGTTTTCCATATCGGAGGTAGTGTGTGAGTCTTGAAAGAAGCATTCATTATACGTGATATAGGATGACATAGAGCCTCGGCACATGATTTCAAAATATGAGATGATATATTGTCCAGACCAGGTGATGAGTTGGATTTTAGTGCTTATAAAACTTTTTACTATCTGCACTAGCAAAAATGGTTTCTTGATAATTACGTTTTGCATTATTAATTTCGGTACTAAGATGATTGGAAAACTGACGATGAGTAGAAGAGACACTTGGATCATTGGTTCTCTTAAATTTTCTCCATAATTGTTTTTTGTGTCTTATCATAGACAAAAGTTGATTATTTATCCATGGTTTAAGCACAGTATTGAACGAACCAGTATGTTTTCTCGTGACGTCACACTGCCGAGCTATCTGTGACCTACAACGTCGTTCGGATGACTAGTCGCTTCGGCGGCCAGTGCTGTGTTGCGATCCAAACAAAGTGCAAGTGGTGAATTTGCTTCAATTTTTACGGCTTTTCGGTATTATTTTTATAGTTTATAAGCATTTTTTTGCAATGGATACCATTGAAAAGAAGAAACCGGGTAGTGTGTTTGTAGTTCGTGGATGTAACAATAAATATTATAATTGTGATGAAACATTTTACCGTTTTCCAAAGGATTCAGAAAGGTGTATTTTCATACGAAATGTATAATGCTTTATTATTTGATCTTCATATTACATTTATGAGCCTTAGTTTCATGCATTGATTTAATTTGTTGTTTTTGTTTCAGAGCTAAAGTTTGGCTCGAAGCATGCAATAGGCCTGACTTGATGCCAAAAATAGAAACTCTATACAATAATAATAATAATAATAATAATAATAATGTTTCTTTATTTCTAAATTAACCTAATTTATATATGTACATGTATACACAAAGCTAAGAAAGGAATGACGTCAAAATTTCACATTTTAGTAAACATGGTTCATGTAGTCATTTATATTGTACGGTTCTAGATCTAAGAGCTATTTTTTTACTTTTGTTTTGAATAGATTCTGGTTTTCTAGTGATTTAATAGCATTCGGTAGCTTATTAAATATTCGTATACACATATAAGATGGGTTTTTTTCAGTCAAACTGAGTCGATGTTTAGGATAGTTTATGTTGATCGATCTGGTTTCATATCTGGTGTTTAAATCTTTGTTTATTTCAAATTTGCTATATATAGACCTATGATATAGACCATATACAGTGAAAATCCTTTTCTCTCTGAAAAGTCCTCTGCATGACTGTCTAAAATCCATCTTATATATGATTCTCAGTACCTTTTTTTGAACAATAAAAATATTTTCTACAGTGGTACCCATTCCCCAAAAAATCAGTCCGTATCGCATGACAGATTCAAAATTGGCATAGTATAGCGTTCTTAATGTTCTTTCATTTAGGTATCTTGCACTTATTCTAATTGCATAGCAAACCTTGTTAAGTTTACTAGTACCAAACTCTACATGTTGTTTCCAGTCAAAAAAGCTGTCCAGTATGCCTAACAACCTTGTATGATTATTTATTTCCAATTATTGTTCTTCTAATTTGATATATTCTGGTTTGTTTTTCCTACTGTGACTTGTACTAAAAATCACTAATTTTGTTTTCTCCTCATTGAGGATGAGCTTATTTTGTTCAAACCAGTTTTTCGCTTTTGTGTAGGTGTTTATCGCTTCCCTTGAAAGATTTTGCTCATTTTCTGCTCCCACAGCCAAACTTGTATCATCTGCAAATATGGTTATGCTCCCATTTCCATTTTCAGTTATGTAGCATAAATCATTCATAAATATTAGGAAGAGAATAGGTCCCGCAATGCTTCCTTGAGGTACTCCTGTGTTATTATACAATATGTCTGATTTTTTCAATGAGTCCTTCTCTCGCTATTTTCACTCGCTGGGTCATATTTGAAAGATATGACCTAAACCATTCACCGGCATTTCCTCGTATACCATATATTTCCATTTTTTTTAGTAAGATATCCCTATCCAAGCAGTCATATGCTTTTGACAAGTCAAAAAACGTACCTAATGCTAGTTTATCATCTTCTATAAAGTTTAATAGTTCTTTGGTGAATTGGTAGATAGCGGTCAGTGTAGATCTTCCCTTCAAATAGGCATGTTGAGAGTGATTTAGTATTTCACATTCATTCGCGAACGATATCAACCTTGAGCACATTGCAAGTTCAAATATTTTGGAAAAACTTGGCAAGAGACTAATTGGTCGATAATTTTCCATTAACTCCTCATTTCCCTTTTTAAAAAGTGGTTTGTTTATATTCGTTAATAATATTTGGATATGTTCTACTTAAAATTAGCAATGTGTCAAGTTTGTTTTTTAACTCTACAACATCAGCATCTTTTTCTACATACTGTTTGTTCCTGATAGATATAATTTTTACAGGAAAGGACTCATTGAAAATATTTAGAAAATTATTCATAAACTGTGACCATTGATTATTTACATCTTTTACCGCTATTTCATACACTAAGTGCCAATTTTGTTCACTCAATCTTTCCAAAAAATATTTTTTTGCATTTTCAGTGAAAAATCTACGTGGTGTTGGTGGGTGTTTGGATTCTTGAATATCAAAACTGACTTTCTGTGCAGAGTGATCAGAGATGTGATATTCAATTGTTTGACTGTGGGACAAATTAAAATTTGAAAAAACATTGTCTATACAGCTTTTACTGTTTGCTGTGATCCTCGTGTATTCCTTTATTGCAGGTGTCATATTGAAAGAGTTCATTAAACTGAAAAATTCTGATTTGATTCGATTTTCTTCCATCATTTCAATATTGAAATCTCCTGCAATAATAATATACATATTGTCATTTACTAGTTTACCTAAGAGTATTTCAAGCTTTCTGAAAAATGTTGGTAGGTTTCCATTTGGGGTTCTATAAATTGATATCACTGTAAGATTATTTTTCCCTATCACACACTCTATGGCTGCGCACTCAAACACTGCTGTTTCGGACAGCTTTACCAGATGTTTAAGTTCCTTTGCTTTCTGCTTCTTTTGCACAAATATTGCTGCTCCCCCATGCGAACCTTCTGCTCTACAAAACTTTGAAACCAGTTTGAAGTTTTTTATTGCTATGTTATTAATTTGATCTGCTGACTCCCAGTGTTAGTCATCGTTTATGTGGTGCTCATTTTGAACCAGACATGATTATGCATCATCATCAAAGAAAAATTCTTTTAAAAAAGGCTATTCCAATTCCAATTTTGTGGTTATTTAATTAAAAAATTCATACATGCAGCGTATGTGAGACATATTCACAAGCAGAATTTAGACGATTCGTCTTTATACTGTTACCTTAGAGCTTATGAAAATACGAATGAGGATACTTTTGGAAACTTGAATATGCCGCAAGAAAATTTTGTACAATACATCTCATTATTAGAAACATTATTCCAAATGAATTTTGAGAAAGTTGCTACGGAATATAATATTGTTGAATCACTTATAAATATTAGTTTGTACATCCTTGTGTTGATTTTCCAATAAAATATTTGATAAAACTTTTCTTCGGGGTACGACTATATTACATTAAAATTTGTCAATAAAAATTTTAAAAATCATAACAAAATGAAAATTGTAATATGGAAAAACCAATAAATATTTTGTATAAGACTATTTTTTTATTAACTCATCAGTGTCCTGTTCTACAATATTTAAGAAAAATTATTTAACACGTTCAAGTCATTTTAAAACGTATGCACCTACGCCTATGGTAAAATGAATCGTAAAACGATCCGTTCAAAGTTATCAAAAGCTCTGGCAATTTATGAATGAAATTTATGAGAGATATACTACTGGTTGGTTCATATACTGTGGTTTAAGTTTCGCTTTTTTAATCATTTTTTCTTTAGTGTACATTTTTATGCAATTGGTAACAGTACTTTGAAATAAGTTCCAAAGTCGGCTTGGATTAGTTTCAGAAGAAAAAATATCTTCCCCATTTGTGTCATTCAAATATAAAAATACGCTATTGTAATTTGTGTATGACTGTGGAGTTATAACAAAATGAGTTAAATTGCAATCGGCATGAAATAACAACGTGATCTGATTTTCCTATGGGAGGAAGATATGGCACTGTAGATTGAACAAATACAAAAACAGTATAGGGTGGCAGTCACGGCCCTATCAGGTTGATTGCCATGTGCACCAATATGGTGCACAACGTCCTGCCAAAGTCTAATTTTAGAAAAGTCAACCTGCTATAAAGGCGACATCAGCATATACCGTTTAAGACCGAGTGTTTCAACAGTAGAAGAACAAAAACCACAACCTTCTCAAATATGAAGGACTTAATACAATGAAAATAATTTGCGTACTTTAACCAAACTCTTGTAATTTAATATACGAAAACGAAAAACACTTACGATGTGTAATCAGTAACATAATGTTCAGTAGAGGTGTGTCCAGAATCGGAGCCAGCGTCTCCCCATTCACCGTCGGAAAGTGATGGTACTCTTTCTGATCCCATAGAACTGACAGCGCTATCGCTTGAAGTATCCATACGTTCCATCTCGTTTCGTGACATCGTTGTTGCGGTATTACTTGTTCCTACGTTGTTTACTGTGCTGTTACCATCTAACATGCGCATGGTATACATGCCTGAATAAAATAAAATCATACTATAAAAGGTTTTAACAAATAAAAGTGTAGTTTAGGAGGCAACTTTAAAATGAAAAAAACTACATGACTATAAGAACTATGTCAATGTCTAAGTTAATTTGCCTTAGATTTTTTGAAGTGATTTTTGTATATTTTTACAATATTTTAAATAATAGTGCAATTCCTGGGCCAAAAGAGACACTGAAAATCCTGCTTTGCAAGAACAAAATATTTGCGTAACTTTAATGTACCCGCCTGCAATTTCAAGTTCTCCACGCACTTGATAAGGCTCGGATTGCAGAGCACTTGTCTGGAGACAGAGGGCACACATTTTTCCCTGAAAAATTCAATTCAGTTTTTTTCACGTATATTATGTGGTCTGCATTGAGGACCTTTTCACCTTCTACTATACCCCAAGAACTTTCGGTTCCTTCAACATACCTTAGAAAACCAAAAAACAATAAATTTTAATTGGGTCATTTGTCTTGGTTCATAAGAAGACGATTAAAGTATTTTATCACTAGACTTATTCTGAAGGGCCTAAACCACGCTTCAAATACTCAACACGAAATATACAAAGTGACCAGAGAAATCGATATAGATGAAAAAGTAAGGTTATAAATCAATGTGGTAGAAAGTGCTTCATCTGTTCTCGTCGGTAGCGCTACAATCTTAATTTGAAATCCCAATAAGTATACTATTGTACTAGTGTATTATGAGGTAACTTTCTTTCTACTTTTACAGGAAACTTATTAACTCTGTTCACCGAACCAACACCACAAAAATTATCAGATCGCGACTCCTTTCGTTCCTACTGCTCCTTTTTTGTAAGATACGAGGTCCATTTTACAAGCTAGGTTTCAAATTCATTTATATTCTTTAATCCAAAAATTATAAAATAGTTTGTATTAGATATCACTACATATTTCTAGCACTTCCAAAATTTCCGTCTATGTGTAATTGTCCAATTATCCAGGATTAGTTTTTATTTCATTTTGTTGATGACTACCTGCTGTTAAGTTCATAACATTAAACTGATAAATGAAATTTACCGAATAGTTTGAACAAGGAACTGTAACGTTTCTTTTCTTATGTTATCATTCGATTTGCAAGTATTTGTGTGGAGTAAGTCGTACCGGAAATCTGCGCCTTTTCTTTTTTTATTGCTTCGTAATTAGTATAAATCTAGTCTCCATGGTTATAATTTTTTATGGCAACACTAACCTTTTTCACTCACAGGAAACTATACTATACGAAAATGGAAACACTAATATTTCAATAAGGTTAGTAGCATGGAGACTAGACATAAGGAGCACAAACTCTGTATTATGAAAAGTGTCCTCGAAATGCGTTAAATTGTGATGGCGCTCGTGTAGCAAATTGGTCTGAAACGTTTAGTTGGAATGTCATGGTAAATTATTCAAGGTTATGTAAATGGAGATGGTTTGTTTATTTTTAACTAGGTTACATTTCATGCTTGGTTTTAGCAAATTTCAAGGAAAAAATAAGTATCTCGCGTAGCTGGTGCTATGTTTGATTAAAGGTTAGTTTCTTCAATATATTTATATAATTGTGCTGCAAAATAGTAATGAAAGCAATAATAAATATTCCACATATTATTTCAACACATTTTGCACAAATATGTACCCATCAATCACTGATTTTTTCTGTTGTTACAGATAATGCCACAAAAATGCTGATAAGTATGAAAGAAATCCACAGAGAGCACATCCAAGAGTTACAATTGATTGAAAGTGAATCAAATAAAGAAGGTACTTCTTTTAAATAATTCCAATTATATATGGTTAGAACCAACACCAATTTTTGTTCCAAGAAAGACAATTTCAAGATAGCATTGGTGGAATATACAAATTGAGATTGGACTATTTCAAACTCAAAGAATATGTGGTAGTTGTGCTATAAGTGGAATGCTGAAAAGTACCAAAACAATTTGCGGAGAGTGTGATGTCCTACTATTTTGCTATACATTATCACAATTAAAAATTTATATGTTCTGTAAAATAAGTGTATGATTAGTACATATAAAAATAAAAAAAATAGAAACAGTTTTATCAACAGGATTCATAAAGTGAAAATAATATCCTCATCACAGTTAGTACACATGCAAGTGGAATGAAAGCATTTAAAAAATATAAATAGGTATATAAAGAATTTGAAAGCAAAAGTAGATTCTCCTTCCTTCCTACAGGTCCTCCTGAGGACATTCTTCAGCTGTGAAAGATTCGTAATTTAGGGCTAAATCTAAAGCAGTCTTCTTGAACTTCTTTTTATATTCTTTGATTTCGAAAGTGTCTAGTAAGTTCGACAGTCTATGTGATGGTTGATTATAGTTTATGATTGTTACATGTATCAGCACAATGCTGTAAGTAAATTATTTTGTTTTGAAGATGAACATCAAACTTCATATAGGTAAGTACCTACATTTTATTACAACTATGATATTACATAATATAGGGTACCACTTATTTCAAATGAGAATTTAAATACACAGCTTTTTTTCTTGAAGTCAATCAAAAATAGGAGAAAAATTTTTGGTAATAAAAAATTTGTAAATATTTGTGGGAACATTTATTGGTTAAAAAAATCACAAATATTACAGGAAGTATTCATGTTCGAAAAATGGACATATTTGTTTTTAGTAGATATATCAATGAACATACACATGTTCAACAAATAAAGTATGAAACATTGAAAAAACACAAGTAGTACATTTAAGAAGATAACTTGTTGAATTAAATATAAATCTTGAAGTAGTCATAGATGTCAAAATGGGCCCAGAGTTTTATGGGTCCATTTTTTTAGTAAGATGAAAGGAATAATTAGAAGCCAGTGTGTTTAAGCGTTTGGTGGAAAAATACTTGACTAAAAAGTGTTTTCAGGTATTCCGCAAAGAATTTTTTTTAAATGTTTTTGTTATGTTAGATTTTAAAATTCAAATTTTTAATCCTATGTTTAATATTATTGTTAATTAATTTCACTGTACAATGTAAATATATTTGATTGATGTGTGTAATCACTTATAAATTATTTGATTTGTACAAATTGAGTCAGTTACTCCAACACAACTCTTTGTCTATAGTTGAAATCTATATATCACTTAAAAGTTTATTTAGAATTAAAACTTAAAATGAGTAGACAAAATACAAAGTCTATAGAGTTATTGTTTTGGATATGGATGGAATATCTCTTTCAAAAACCATGTTTCCCTCATATTAATAGACTACTGGACTTTTCAAAAACGTTACCAAAAAAGACAATTAAATATATTCACTTTTACATCAATAAAATAAATACTGAATGTAATTGATAAATTCCCTCCAATATGTACATATATAAAAAAATTCCAATCCTTTAAGTTTTATTACATAATATATATACAAACCGTCGGTAGCAGCAAAAATTTAAAAAATATATATATAAAACTCTAGTTTGTGTAGTTACTCTGTTTTTCTTATAATTTTTGATGAATTAAATTATTATAAACTTCCTGATCTTCTAATAATTCCTGTTGCTAGATGTAGATCTGTTGTACTTGTTGCTGTTCGTTTGAGAGGTACTGCAGCATGAGTTTGTCATTTGCTGTTCATTAGTGATACTTGTGCTGTTATGGAAATAAATAGTGGGAAATATCTTGAGCTCCCTTCAATGCGAACCTATTCTTTATATTATTATACGATCCTCTTACTCTTTAAAATGAGTGTGACAAATATAATCATTTGCTTTCGATGCTAAGGTTATCGTGAAATTATTTCACGTACCAAAAAAGATAGCGGTGTATATTTTCACTGAATTACTATTCGGTGATATTTTTCATCATTTAAGTCTAGCTTGACAACTTTTCACAACACTCGTTTTTACCATTAATTGTTAATTTAGATTCATCTTTTGTAAAATAAATAAACACTAATGTCACTAATATAGACGGAGATTTTGTTAGGTTAACTTGGTCGGCATACTTCACTCTATCCTCAGACCAATTTGCTACTCCCGCGCCATCTACTATTCAATGCTTTTCGCGGACACTTTTTCGACATTTTTCCTATACAAGTTTGTGCTCCTTATATCTAGTCTCCATGGTTAGTAGGAAACCATTCCATCTACCGTTTTGTATTGTACTGTTAGTGGAGTCAATGAATACATAAAATAGGCAATCTTCGGAAGTTCTCAAGAACAGCTCCGATTCTGATGTTTTTTTTCAAAATTTTGTTTTTTTATATTCTTTAAAATCAG
>CAJUYH010009251.1:0-14070 GCA_910591685.1 Galerucella tenella
TCAGACGATATAAACAATAACATACGAATAATTACAAATGCTATACTTTCAGCCGCCAATCTGCACATCGGTAAAAATTATATCTCTAACAAACAAAAAACGGTCCCTTGGTGGTCCCACCTAATACGGCGTTATCCCGTGTTAAAAGTCGAATGCAAAATAAGTTATTGATTCCTTAGAAAGTACCAAATATTCCAAACTGGCAACTCCGCTTTCATATCGGATTGGTAGCTGGAACTGAACTCACGCCCAACGCTGACTACGAACAATTATTCTCCTCTCTCTTTCAAGTAGTTTTTTCCATATTTTCCTTGTCATACTTGTGTAAATCGTATGACTCGAACAGAGTTTTCGCCTTCTGTATAGAGCACTTCCCAAGTAGGGTTGCCAGATGTCCGGGAAATTCGGGATTGTCCAGGAATTTTGTGTGTTGTGCAGTGTCGACACTCGACTTAAAGTGAGTAATAAACAGTGTAGCGGGTGGGTATGTCCGAGGAGCGGTGAGGAAGGACTGAGGAGGGAGCGGGCGAGTCGAAATGATCGAACAGTATTTCCATTGCTGCGTAGCACGCATTCTTTTTCAAAGATTTAATTTTCAAGTAAAATAATATATTCTTATTAATCACTCCCACACATATACCTATTACACGTAAAAACGACGCAGTGCATGCAGAAAAATGTTAAGGGGTTTAAATGATTTTTTTAACGACGCAAGGTAGTATTGTTGAGTGTGTATGTATTTAGAATTATTATTTCTTATTTGAAAAGAGGTTTCCATATCACGCAACAATATTTATCACTGAATAACATGTAAGTCGGTAAATTTTTTTTCATCAAGATAAGCAGGACCAGTTTATTAGGTTAAAAGGCGTTGAGGTTCATAATTTCTACGGCAGTGACTTCTGACACGACTTGGAGTGGATTTTTTCGTAGTAATGTCTTTTGTGGGAAAAAATTAAGAAACAGAGTCTTTGGACAAAAAAAATCAAATATTATGTAATTATAGATAAAAATATACTAGATTACGAAACCAAGTTTTGGGTTCTAGAACAACTACTCCCCAAGCTATGTGCCACGAAGGGTATTGAATTTTAGACTTCCAAGTTAAACGGGGCTGGTATATCTGCAGGATGGAACCAAGCTATATGCCTCGAAGGGTATTGAATGTTAAACGGGGTTGGTCTATCTGCAAGATGAAACCAACCATTCTGGTTTGAAATTAGAAGGGACAATATCACTTATAGACGACTTAGGATCTGTTTCTGTTTACTGTGCTCGTACATTAGAGACTTTTAGCTTAGGTGTGTTCTTTTTGACTGAGATCTCAGCTCACTTCAGTTAAAGTGATCTGAAATAAAGTGATGTGAGTAAGCACCAAAAAGAACGAACTACTCAATTGAAACGCGCGATCTGCCGACGCATGCGTGATTAAGAGATATAAAACATAATAAAACATATAAATTCGTATCAGCATCTAATAATGTTATTGTATCCATAATTATTTCTCTGTTATTTAGTCAATTGATAATTTCGGTGTTATCGAAATGCCTCCCGTTTTTTCAGGTACCTATTTTCATAGATGAAATGCCTCCCGGGTACAATCGAAATGCCTCCGGGTCCTTAATCATTTATGGTAATATTTTGTGTGCTTAATCTTTGTATAATGACACAATGTTGCCAAATTATAATTTGAATAGGTAAATATATATCTATTTTTATTTTTCTAATTCTTATGCACTGTACATAAAATCTGTTAACAAAATATTTCAGAGTACGACATTTTTGTTTAGAAAATAAAATTGTTTACAATTAAAAACAAAGCCGAAGTACACTTAGTTGTTTATAATAAATATCCTTTCTATAATGATGTGATTACTTAATCAGTGTACATTTTTGTTTAGAAAATAAAATTGTTTACCATTAAAAATAAAGCCGATGTACCTACACTAAGTATTCTAATTGTTTTGATCTAACACGATTCTAATCTCTAATCTATTCCATGAATAGGGTAGTTTGCACCTACTAAATCTGGTAATTAGTTGTTTATAATAAATATTCTTTCTATAATTATGTGATCACTTAATTTTTGTATAAATACTTCAAGTTTATTAGTTCTTGTCTCAGTTTTGTCGATTTAAAGCTTGTATCAGTTTGTCAATTTTAAGTTCAAATTGTGTTTAAGTGGATTAAGTTATAATATTCGAAATAATGGAATCAACGATGTGTTCGAGTCAAAAGGGCAAACCTTTAATATCAATTGATGGTTTCACATTCGGTTTTCAAAAAATGTTGGCCAAAGATACGGTAAAGCGATGGACATGTACTAAGAAAACCTGCAAAGCATTTGTGAAAACGCAGGGATGTGACAATTCGATAATTGAGTCGATATTAGATCACAATCACGAGAAGTTGTCTGCCGAAGTGTCCAATAGGAAAGCCGTAAGCAATTCGATAAAAAGAGCAGCCGTGGAAGATATCAACGAAAAACCAATGAAGCTCATATGTAAAGAACTTAAGAAGACGAATATAGAGACATTTACTACCAACGATATCTATAGGGTGAGACAGAATTTATATTACGCTAGAACAACTAATTCTTTAATTAAACTTCCTAAAAGTATATCTGAATTTCATATTGCTATCGATTCAACTTCGATTATTACAAATAGGAACGAAAATTTTATAATTAAAAATGACAAAGATAATCACATTGTTATATTATCCTGTTCTTCAAATCTTTCTTTTCTTTCGACTGTTTCCAATTGGTATGTCGACGGAACTTTTGAGTACTGTCCTCGCTTTTTCACCCAATTGTTCACTATACATGGCTTAAAAAATGGACATTATATTCCTCTCGTCTTCTGTTTACTTGAAGATAAAAAGTCATCTTCTTATTATCTCGTGTTTAAATATATCATAGAAGAATGTATTAAACTCAATTGCCCTGTATCCCCTAAAGTAATAACTTCAGACTTTGAAATTTCTATACATAATGGTATCCGTAAGGCATTCCCTGAAGCAGATCTTCGTGGATGTCGTTTTCATTTGGGTCAGGCTTGGTATAGAAAGCTTCAAGCACTGGGCTTAGCTCCAGAATACCAGAAAAAAGGTGCTGACTCAAGTGAAATTACCCATTTTCTGTCATATATTTTTGGCCTATCATTCTTAGATCCTGAAGAAGTTGGCGATTTTTTTGCAATAGATTTGTCCGAAATTAAACCAGTCGATGAAAGGGTCACTCAGTTTTGTGATTATCTTGTGGATAATTATATATCGGAAAATTCGAAATTTCCGCCACATCTCTGGGCTGAGCACTCTTCATCTTTAGAAAGAACCACAAACCCATGTGAAAGTTTCCATTCCAAGTATAACTCGTCTTTCTACTGCCCTCATCCAAATATAAATAATTTTATTGAGATTATTTTACAATTTCAAATAAATACCTATATTAAAATAAATTCTGTCTCGGTACCAAAAAGAATTGTTGAGGAAAGTACAGCAAAAATCAATTTTGTAAATGAAAAAATATTACAATTAAGAGAAGGTACAATAAATAAATTAGAATTTGTGAAACTAGTGTCATACAAATTTAGGAAAAATAATTTGTAAGTTTGTAAATTTCTTCTGATGATTTGTATATAAAATTGAATAGTTCAGTCTGCAGACTGAATTTTATTGTTTGAGTCGTAATTTTCTTAAAAATTGGTGTTTTTAAATTTTCTGCGATGATAATATTATGTAATTTTGTAAGTTTCTGCTGATGATTTGTTTTAATAAATGTATAAAATACTTATCATGTCTTTATGTTTTTTGATCAAAATAATCAAAATATTAAAACCAAAAAATAATGGTTAATATTGAGTTATTAACGAAATTCTATAAAAGGACGAAAGTTTGGCAACGTCTCACCTTCGTACAAAGATTAGAAGCTGGTAATTTATTTAGAGCTTAGGAGGCAATTCGTATGTGACCCTTTTAGCGACAGGTAAGAAACCCTTTTTCGGGAGGCATTTCGTATCCGGCCGATAATTTGTAACAAAAGATAATTAGGTTATGTGTGTTTATATGTAAACAAAATCAAATATTCCTTCATCCCCTCCATTTTATTTCCGACTCAAGTCCAACTGATACCCCCTTACATCACATTCAGCATCGGTGAACGGGGAGGAAAAATCTCAGCTCACTTCGAAGTGAGTAAATCGAAAAGAACGCGCATATTACTGATGTAGGCTGAGATTAACTGAGATCTCAGTCAAAAAGAATACACCTCTTGTCATACATTTCTCACGTATCCGTAACCAACTGCGCATGTGTAGACCCGTTACGTCTTAGCCGATACGATGCGTTGAGCCTATTGTTACGTACGCTACTCCGTATACTTGAACGTATCCGTATCCCGACCAAAGTGAGTCAGTCAGTGCTATTTTACAGGTCTTCTTCTTTGATATTGGTTTGGTGTAATCATGTTTAATTATAACCATGGTTACCTCTTATAACCACACTATTTTTAATTTTATTTTCATCTCTTGCCAAAGAATTGTGTTAAAGTTAAACGAAAGCGTCTTTTTTACGGGCCAGAGGACGACTTTCACTTCCTGAGGGAGGTTGGTGGCCAAAGCCCTTTCGAAGACCCGTCTCGATGGTCTAAAATAAAAAAACTTTGAGGTTATACAATTAAAAATAGAACGAAACGATACGTTTTCTGCTAAAAAGGTTTTCTTGAAAATTTCTTTACGTCAACGTAACTCCAATACGGATCCGTATACGTGTAAAAACTTATGACAAGCTAAAAGTGTCTAATGTAGGCCGGAAAATGTAGATCGAAAATGACCATCTCGTGTTTTACCATTTCGGCAGGTAATAATAGATACATACGAGAAGATATGATTTTTCCAAAGTCAAATTGTCAAATTGAACCGCACATTGCTTAACAGTCATTTGTAACTGTGATTTTAACGATATTTAACGTTTTCCTCTTATATTTTTTTTCCTCGGGTTTTACAAAAAAAAAAGTTAAATACTTTCTTATTTGCCTTCAAAAGACATAGAAAACTAGGCTTCATATGAAAAAATATTAATTATACTCTGTTTCTTATTGTCTGACAGCACGCTAAAAGGTCACAGATGCTAGTCAGGTAGTAAACCATAAGCGTCACCGTTCATCTAAGGAATTTATTTACTATTTAATTTTATACCCGATCTGATATATAAAGGTAATATGAATCTAAATTCGGTTAGTTAAAACAACTTGATCATTTCCAAGAAACATTACAATAGGGTCCTACTAGAGATTGTCCTAATGACTACTTAGAAATTTTGCAGGTATATACAGTGAAACTTGGTCTCGCCCAAATTTGTATAATTTTTGTTTTGCTTACGTTCCATAACTGTTAACTGTGTTGAGAAAAATGTCTTCAAGTTTCACCCCAGTAAAGTGTACGAGCGTGCTTAGCTTACAAACGAAGACTGTAGTGTTAAATGTGCATGATGCTGTTGTACATCAAATGCCGGCTGCTACTGTTAGAAATATAGTTTCGACATGTTCCAATATGACAGGAGTTAGTGAATCTAATATTTACAGGCTTCTAAGGGAGAGGAAAAATGGAAATATATCTCCACCTAAAAAGTCAACTGGAAGAAAACCACTTGACCTTGATGAACATATGCAAAATACAATAAGAAAAGTACACGAATTATATTTTAAAAAAGAGATCCCAACCCTCGACATAATTCTAAGAATGGTAAAGGAGGACGAGAATTTGCCTGACATAGGGCGAAAAACTTTGTGGAAAATATTACACAAATTAAATTTTACTTGGGAGAAGCAAAGTCGCAAATCAGTGCTAATCGACAACGAGCAAATAATATGTTGGAGACGACAGTATTTACGAGATATCCGAAAATACAGACAGGAGGGAAGACAAATCTATTATCTAGATGAGACATGGCTCAATGAAGGACATTCAGTGAAAAAAATATGGCAGGACAAAAGTATTAAAACCAGTCGTCAAGCTTTCATAGAAGGTTTATCTACTGGACTGAAAACTCCTATCGGTAAAGGTCGCCGACTAATAATAACGCATATTGGATGCAATCAAGGGTTCGTTGAAGGTGGTTTACTGGAGTTTCAGTCAACATCAACCAAAGACTATCATGAAGAAATGACTGCAGATGTTTTTGAAGAGTATTTTACACAAATGGTTGAATTAATTCCAAATAATGCTGTAATCGTTATTTCAACTGTAATGTCGACCGAATCTAATTAAATCAGCAGAATAAACTAATATCGTAATCTCCGCCACTGCCGCAATATTTATCAGTTTTATTACCATATTGTATTTTGAGCTGAAACAGGAATGTATAGATAACCAATACAGACACCTACTTGTTTTGCATTAGAATTTTAGTATTTACTTGTAAAATTCTTAGGATCACTCTGTAAAAGATAAATTTCTATTTGAATATTTAATGAGGCTACTGTGCTGTCAGACATTAAGAAATAAACTATAGGTCCAAAGTTATCGATAAAAAAATCATTATTCATGCAATGTTAAATAAACAATGGGGCACAAGCATAAATTTTGCTATTGGTGGGAATAAAAATCATAAAACTTGAAAGTCCGCCAAAACGCGCTTTACGTCATAAAGATGGCTGCCCCATGGTGTGACGTCATTTGTTCTTATTCGTGTATCACGCTCTGAGACCTAATTTGTTTCTGAAAGCTTTAAAAATGGATAAAGCCGAAAAAAAAACTTTTTTATTCCAAGTATTGCATTGTTCCAGTGTTTAAATACTGTAAATCAACGTCTATTAATTTCCAGACAAAATATTTGTTACTTTACCTGGTGGCGCGAGCAAAAATACACTTAACACTTAATAATACACATTACTTTTGTATGTGAAGACCATTTTAATGTAAGTATCTACTTCTATGCTGGTAATTTTTATTCTTAAATAGTTTGAGGTTATGTTCCTATATGTCTAGGAATCAACCATAAAAACATCATTTTCTTACGACCACACATCGAAATATGGTTGGTATATATTATATAAATAGAACATAGTTTAAATCGTACTTACGATAATGCTTTAACTTTTAACTCCTCTTATTTCCTCTGCATTAAAGCAGCTGTTTGACTTCATAAATTCAAGCAGCATAAATGAGTCTACTTTGGGCAAGTTATCAGTTTGTGCTTTTACAAAACCTTCGCTAGCCATATCTTTACTCACAAAATATGAAAGAATCGTCACTGAATACTGAACTAGTAAATAAAATATAGGTATTCTTCCAAAAGTTTTAAAATATCCTCGGAAACATCGAATATTTATGTCCACTTAACGTTGCCTTTTAGAAATAAAAAAAGCACACACAAACACGTAATGGTCTCAAACTAACATATAAATGATATTTTTACGTCGATGAAGCAATTAATAGTTGATTACAATACAATATAAACAGACAACTACACATAACCTAATGCAATACAGGCCATATTGACATAAGTAACACAAGAGATATGACATCACACGTATCATCGGCAGCGTTCGGAAATCCTCGGGTTGTGGTCGGAAAGTGCATTGAAATTTGAATTTTATTTTAAAATTTGGGAGTAACTGGTTTATTTCCATTATTAGTAATTTTTGATATCATATTTACTATTATAAATTAATATCCAAGCAAAATATGAAATATGCGTGTACTCTATTTCTAAACAAGCTCCTATCACTACCGTGTCTCGGCGTTTCGTGAAATCATTCGTTCTTAGAGTCCTTTTATGCAAGCGTTTTCTGTCGCTCGACGTTCAACGTTCGGTTAACGTTGCGTTTTTAAAATTACTTTTATGCAGACTTTTTTGAGATTTTGAGAACATTTTCGAGCCTCAGTAGTGTTCGATCAACTGGGCAGTGTCGCAGGTGCATTTGCTAAATAAGCAAAAAATTCGTTGAAGTAATGGATCCATGTATAATTTACTATTTATGCAAAAAAATACAACCAAGAAAAAAGAGTTGGCTTATTTCGACCCATAGTTTTTTTTTGTCTTTATAATTGTCTAATGACGCATCCCAAAGAGCACTTCTTTCCTTTAATGCATCAATCAAAATTTCGGTGGTAAAGACTTTAGGAGTTTTGCTACGAGGTACCGTTGACTCAACGTTACACAATTTCTCGGGACCGTAACGTTTTCGCGACAGGTCGGTTCAAACTTTTGTCTTTGAGTATAAAAGAAAGAAAAACACATTAGAAAAGGATAATGATAGTACCGCTCCCATTGAATCGGTAGTCACCGGTACCTCGCAGCAAAACAAAGATGGAATCATAGATAACCAGGCTGGAATCTCTAAGTGAAATAGTAAACAAGTTACATCGTTATTAACAAATTACCTAATTATCGATCTACACTAGCTTGAGCGACATTCAGCGATACGAAAATCATTTTTATCGGTAGCTTTCATCATTAATTATCACAACATATAATTATTTTTCAATCCAATCTTATTTTGCAACAATGGGAGCGATTATTTAATATAACAGTTGTAAAATAGAGTAGGTAAGTCATGTATTAAAAAACTTTTTTCATAATTCCATACTCTAATAGAGGGAGGAAAGAACTTTAATATGAAAAAAGAAAATTTAATATTCGTTAAGAAATAATGGAGTTACAGGCCGTCAAAGTCCAACGCCTGTTGTGAAACAATTTGTGCGAGTAGTCAAAAAAAAAATAATCAGTATCGGAGTACAGAGAACAATCATTGTTTGAAATATTGGAAAGAGAACAATGTTGTTGACCCTTTATTTCCCGGACTAAACGAGGCATTTATAAACTTTCATTATTAAATGCGAGATGCCGTGTCAACGAAATATTGTGAAATGCTCTTTAATAGTTAAGTTGAAATTCAAGTTAAGATAGGTCAGTTATGTGGCACTTGACTGGGTATATTAAAAATAACTCGAGACTCTCATTTATTATTCCATTAATTTGCCTTTTAAATCTTTTTCTCGGAAATCGTTCTTGCGTAGCGATTTAAAATTTTTATTGTCGGGAGTTTCATACAAAGTAAAAGTCGAGTTAAGTTTATATAAGAAAAATTTAAAAGAATATCAAGATTTATTTCCTCCGTTTATATGCAAATGAGTGAATTATGTATTTGAGTAGTTTTATTATTTTAAATCGAGAAATTTTGGACTTGACGTTGTTAAAGCTTCAGAGGCGTCGACTTAACAAGTATTGATAGTTCTTAAAACGTTCTCAGATGACAAAAGCTGAAAAAAATGTAGCCAGAACTGCAGTGCGATTTACGAAACCATTCGGGAGTAAGTCGTATACGAAAAATGGCCATTTTCGTATGGAATTTAAATAACCTTATTTTCGACATGCTCAAACGGTAATCGTATACGAACACTTACGTATGGCTTGTTTCGAGTGGGCTTATTCCATTCGAATAAATGTTTTCGTGTACGGAAAGTGTAAATTTGCATAACTTAGATGGAAAATATTTGTGTTTGGTGTCATTAATTTGAATAATAAATGATATAATCAGTTATAATGTGGCAGGTTTTGATGATTTAATTCATTTAAACTTCAAAAACGATATACAAGAAGCGGAAGAGTTAGCGGATAGACCTCATAGGATCTTTAGCCCATTTATTGTCCTTTTGAGGAATATTCAGGAAGGCAATTTGTGAAGGCGCCTGCCTGGGGCCTCAACAAAGCAGGGGGCCTCAGAATTGTTGGCCTCATCCTCAAAAAAAACCAAAATTAAATAATTGTAAGTAAATGTTTAAAATGTTTACTGTTTCTTACTAATAATTACTATAGATAAGTAAATTAAACAAAAAATATTGCCAATCAGTTTGGTTTCAAATCGCAAAAACTTGCAACCCTGCTTCCAGCATCTGATGATTACAGTGCACTGCAATGCAAGCCGACCGACCGCCGCGCCACGTCGCCTTACGTATTTAGGTTAGGTTAGGTTTAGGTATCTCTCACCCTCTCATTCTCCTTCCCCATCTCCGCCGCCAGCGCCGGCGTAATAAGTAACTGAGAATATTATTTTTATTTCTGTTTTATGTGTTTATGTTTTTTCTATTTCGAGAAATAAAAAACGTTATAATTTTCTGCCTTGTACATTTTAATGGATCCATTCCCCTCAAGTAAGGTCAATAAGGGGGCCTCAAAATCGACTTGCGCCTGGGGCCTCACAATATCAAGATCCGCCACTGCGGCTGCTAAATTCTTCGTGTACGAACGTTTTTTCGAATAGTGTTGAGAAATACACATTTAGCACCGTATACCAAAAAATTCATGTGGAAATAACCGTACACGTATAATATTCGTGTGAGCTCGAAAATCGCACTCCAGAGAGTTTACTGACTGCGCCATGTGTTGTTTGTAAAGTTTCACAAAGTCTGGCAACCAACTGACTTACGCCACTAACGCCACATGCCAAAACACACAAACTTCAACTCCAGCTGATCGGGGAACCAAGCCCAATAAGACTGACATGTCAAAGTCAGGTGTTCCTGAATGATCTATTGGATTGCTTTCAAGATAGGTCCTTATGATATAATATGAGTACAATTTTTGAAACATTTTGTATGCCTTCTTTCGACTGAAAAGAAGTAATTTGTGATTTGAAAATAGAAAAGTCGGGTGTCATGAGAATGGTTCTGTATCAGTAGAGTAGGGAGGGTGAGTGTAGGCTCACAGCACTTAGGTCACATGTGACCCATTGTACATCCTCCCGAGAAGTTGTCCTCCTAGGACATCGTCCATCCTGTCCTTCTCCATCTCCTTTATATCGGCAGGTGTAGGCTAAGACTCACCGAACACACACTCTCTTATTGACGATAACTCCGGACACTCGCATAAGACATGCCTGACAGTTTTATCCTCCTCTTCACACATCCTGCATAGAGGTGTGTCCACTAGCCCCATAGTATGGAGGTATTTCCTTAGTTGACAGTGGCCAGTCAGAAATCCTACTGTTAAACGTAGGTTTTCCTGGTCATCGCCAAATATTTCTTCGGCGCCAGCTTCCCAGGAGAAAGGTTATTCGACAATAATTGTATTTCTGTACAAACACTGGTTCACAATGATAGCCTTGGAGAAAATCCCCAAATTTTCTTTCCACAAATCTTCCATTTTTCTTAAATATGAGAGCACAGATCTTTCAGGTTATTTCAATAGAGAACGAAATTTTGCAGAATTGGGTAAAAGCCGCATCTCGATATATTTTCTTTAAGATTAAATGACTATATTAAAACCTGAATAAACTAAAGGACAAATGGCGGTCAAAAAATCTCTTCAAGTAAACTTTTTAAAATTATCAATTGTTAGTTATTCCTTGACAGAATGTATACCAACTTATCCACACAAATATTTGAATTTTTAAAATTAAACTAGTATACTCACTTTCTGGATCTTCCCCAGATATTAGAGCATCTAATTCGGAGTCGTCAAAATGATGTCCAAGAGTAGTTAGGATTGTTCTTACTTTTTCTGTGTCTATGTTACCTTTTTTACTAGAATCGAACATCGAGAATGCCCTCTTGAGCACTGAAAATAATAAAATAACTGTCAAACAGCAACAACAACAACAACAGATTCGTGAAGAAATTAGTGAAGTGGCCTGTTTTTGATAATAACGTTTAATTAGGAAAGAACAACAACATGGACACATTAGTTTAAGACAAAATTATAACATTTAGTACTTAGTATTTCCTCCTCTAGCTCTAACGATCGCCTGCATCCTCCTAGGCATGCTGCGCAAAAGATCTTTGATGGTTTCTTGTGGTATTCGATTCCATTCTTCCTGTTCAGCAATCCTCAATTCTGCAATTGAGTTAGGAGCTGGATTCCGTTCTCGAATATTTCTTTTTAGGATGTCCCATACATGTTCTATGGGATTTGCGTCAGGACTGTATGGTGGCCACTCTAGCTTCGCAATCCCGACATCCTCAATGTACTGGTTTACTGTTCGTGGGCACGGGCATTATCGTGCATTAGCACAAAGTTATCATATCCAATAAAGCCGACATATGGTATAACATGTTCTGCAAGGATGTTGCGTATGTACCAGTTAGCAGTCATCCTCAAATTCACTTCAATGAGCTCCGTGCGACTCTCCAAAGAAATGCCAGCCCATAGCATAATGGAACCACCACCAAAGCTAAGATTATGTGCAAGATTACATTCTGCGAAACGTTCTCCTGGCCTTCTGTACACTCGACTACGTCCATCAGACTTCCATAATTGTATTCTTGTTTCGCCTGTAAAAAAAACTTTTCCCCATTGAGGTTCATTCCAGTAAGCATGTGCTCTTGCAAATTGTAACCGTCCGATTTTATAGTGTGGAAGAAGCCGAGGAACTCTAGCAGGACGTCTTGGCTTTAAATCGACCTCCTTAAGTCTCCTTATTATTGTTTTGGTAGAAACATTGACTTGCCTTGCATTTAGTAATTGATTTTTTAGATGCGGAGCAGTAAGTGTACGATTTCGCAAAGATTGAATTCTTAAATATTGCTAATCCTTTGGCGTTGTACATTTTTCACGTCCTTAACCAGGACGCCTTTTGTATCCTCCAGTCTCATTGTAACGTTTTAGTACGCGAGAAACAGTCGATTGATGGACATTCAATCTCTGTGCAATGTCTTCTTGTCTGTACCCCTCTTTGATTAAACAAACAATTTTAACCGAGACCAACTCATTTAAACGAGGCATTTTACTAACTGAAACTATAGATTGAAGAAATAATGCACTGAAAATGTCATTCTGACAACGCTAAATAAAGGCACACTATGTTACATTTATAGTTTTCCGCTAATTTAACGTTATCGCTTATTCAGTTATAAAAGCTATGTCTATACATTACTTTATCTGTAATAAATTGCAAAATACGTAGAACACTCCAATGTAACAGACTTAGCAACCGAAATCACAAAAGTGCTTAAGGGAAAAGAAATAAAGACCTAATAAAATAAAATATGCAATAATTTTGTCCGTGAGTGTATAAACTTTTTATCCCCTTCAACATATTTGGTTTCCCTATCCACATACCACTGCTTGAGTTCCTTGGCTCAAACAATTCTATTGGGGATTCAATATAAGCTCTATTACTAGTTTGTTGTACATTGTTTTATAACCTCACTCTCTTTTCCATTAGATTTCCATTGTTTCATTTCAGTCAAGAGGTTGCCTTTGTATTCGTTATTTATATTTAATTATAATTTTTATTAAGGACATTTGGGGACTGTTTGTGTTTAGATTTATTGAAGACTATTAGTGCTTTTCTTCTTGGAAATAACTGACTTTCTATCTCCGTTTTAAAACACGTTGGCCTATTCCAGAATAAATTGCTCTTTATTATATCCATTGAAGTCCAACGATGAAACTGAATTACAACAGTAGTGATTGGCACTTATTATTTTAATGTGCCCACATAATTCACCAAGTCTCGTAATTATAACTAGCACTATTTAAAGTCTTTGACAAATATAAACACGAGCAATCCTTTGCTAATGCATACATAAATATCCTCTATAAATATAAATAACACTACTTATCGAGCAACTTCTAGAAAAATCGAGTTTTTATATTCTTGAATCCTTTATAAAAGAACTTCTGATTTGCTTTTGCGATATTGCCAAAGATTTTAAGGGTTTCTTTCAATCCGGCAACGCCATATTTTAAAAATCATATTATCGCGTACGCCGAACGAACACAATTGGTGAAGATCGACCGGTCGCTATGCAACCACCTGACTTGCTATTGACAAGCTCGTGAGTGTGTTCTTCCTCATCACTTCGACTATTAACTGATATTGATTCTCGGCCTTGTTTCCTCAACCCTTACCGACAACGCGATGTCGGCTAATTGTATCGAAGGATTTTTGGTTGAATGCAAAAAAGTGAGGTTGTGAAATGATGTACAGCAAAGTAACTGTTGCCTCCGAAGCAACGCGATCTTGATTTGCATCCCCAATAGCTAAGAATTTATACTTTCATACCGGAGTCTGGTAGTCCAAGAGCCCCAGCCAAAAAAGCAGGTTCTGAAAAAAATGTACAAGAA
>CAJUYH010009253.1:0-14069 GCA_910591685.1 Galerucella tenella
GTCTTTCAAAAATCCTCTGTCTATGTGGATGTGAATGCGGATATATATCTGATTGCAGGATCTCTATTTGTATCCAGGCGTTGGCGCAAGAAGGGGAGACAAAAGGAGACAGGACAGGAGCGAGATTTTTTTATAATTCTTTACACAATGTTTAAGGATCCCAACTGACAATGTAGGCCAGAGGATAGGGGTAACAACTACAAGTAATTATAGCAATACGGCTGATTTTTTTTTCATAGGTATGTTTAAGTATGTAGGTTGATAAAAAAAAGGTTTACCGGTCTATCGATTTCCCAAATTAGAAAGAAAAATCAAAAAAACTTTTTTTTCCGAAATTTTTCAATATTTCGCGCTGGGAGGAAGGTAGAGAAAAATAAAAAATACCACCGTGTAGGAGTGTATCATAGGCGACCATATTATTGGTACTATATTTATAGATGGAAATTTGATAGCTGAAAAATATTTAAATATGCTTAGAAATGAAGTTATTCCTGCGTTGGCAAATTTATATCCCAACGCAATAGATCCTAGCTTACCGAATGAAAATGTTTGGTTCCAGCAGATCCATAAACAATTCACTCACAACTCCACGGAATACTTCCATAGGATTACCTCAAGGAGCAGTACTTTCCCCATTACTATTCAATATATTCACTGCAAGCCTACATGAAGAAATCAAATACAGTTCAATCCAATATGCTGATGACTTTGTTGTGTATACCTCCGAAAAAATCTACTCAAATACTTTAAAAAACCTAAAGGAATCGATTATTTCAATCCAACAGAAACTGGACTCATTAGGATTAAATACAACTCCAGAAAAATCTAATATAATGTTTTTTACAAGACATAACCTACCGCACATAGATAATATTAAAATAGACGATATTGATTATCCAGTATCAACCTCAGTTGTTCACCTTGGTATCACGTTAGATAAGAAGCTTTCCTGGAAGGCTCACGTGGATGGTATTGTGAACAAATGCAACAAAGGCTTGAACTTCCTAAAGTTAATCCGGAGAACATGGTGGGGAGCAGACCCGCATACGTGCATACTTTTCTATAAAGCGTATATTAGGTCAATTATTGATTATGGATGCACACTTTACGGAACTGCATCGAAAAGTTTGTTGAAAAAGTTGGAAATTATACAGAACAATGCGCTTAGATTGTGTATAGGAGCCATGAGGTCCACCCCGGTAGAAGCAATATCAGACTCATTATCAGTATTAACGAGTATAAGTCAACCTTTCGATATCAATGCTACGTTTGAAAATTATATTATTCCGAAAATCAAACTGACTATAAATAGACTAGCCCAAGAAGGAATCCGCATAAAATTATTTTGGATAAAAGCACATATAGGACTTCAACATAATGAACATGTGGACAGTTTAGCAAAAACAGCAGCTGAGAAGGGAGAGTATATGAAAAACAATATTACCATTGATAAATGCATGAATCATAACAAAATTGAATTGAAAGAAAGATGGAAACGTGTATGGTACGAATATTGTCTAAACAAGCCTACAAGGTATACACTTCTATTTCCAGAAATTCCAAATCAACATTGGTACAGCAATTATCAACTTCCTCGAAGTAGCATAACCACTATTAGTAGACTTAAATTTGGTCACGCCTGCTATCCTGCCCATCTTAGTAAAATAAATGTACTTGATTCGAACTTGTGTGACAGTTGCAATTGTATATGTGATTTGGATCACATTTTCTTTGAGTGTAAAAAATTTGTACAACATAGAGAAAAAATGTATGGGGAACTAATAAAAATCAATATTCTTCCTCCCTTCAACTTAATGCACCTGTTAGCATTAAACAAGCTGCCTGTATATAACTTATTACTAGGATTCATCAAAGCGTATAATTTAAAACTGTAGTATTAGGAAAATATGATTCCTCTGTTACTTAACCCTAAGTTAATATTCCCTTACCATCCGTGGTCTACCTTTTCTTGTGAGTTAGTCACCTTGAAAGACCCCTGGGTGTGAAATATGTCTACCTTTATCCTTCCCAATAATCAAAAAATAAATTTAATACTAGAGTTACTGGCTAAATGGACAATAGTCCCTCAGCCAAGAAAAAAAAAAAAAAAAAAAAAAAAAAAAAACTTATTTAGATGAAATCTTCCCCAATAAATGGATTGGACGAAGAGGTACCATTGAGTGGCCGTGGCCAGCTAGATCGCCAGACCTTACGCCGTTAGATTTTTTCTGTGGGGTTATCTCAAGAACAAAGTAGGTACATGCAACACAACCAACTAGCATTGTAAACCTCAAAGAATACGGAATATTTCACCTCAAACTTCAAACAAAGTTATGGAGGAGTTCTATAGGAGACTGTGCTATTGCCAACAACTAGGTGGAGAACATTTTGAGCATTTATTTCAATGTATTTTATATATGTGTTTAATAACAGTGAAAATAAAAATTTCACCCTGTACAATCCATAATTGACCATACATTATTTAGTTTGTTCGAATCGGTTCATCAAGAGGATTTCAAAAATATGCAAATATACAGGGTGTTTCATTAAAAAAAACAACACCGATTATGGCATACTTGCGTAAATCACCCTGTACATTTACATTTATGATTACATAACGCACAACTCAATTCAAAAGTTGAGGTGTTTCGGCATTTTTCATAATTTTCTAAAATAATGACATGAAGAATTTTATTCCATAAGTGGTTTCCACACTGTATGTATTGCGAGTTAAACGTGGAATTATCGTACTCAAGCCCTTGCTAACCCTTGCTTTCGAAGAATAATTTCTCACTTTTCGCTCTTAATATATAAATACCTAACTAATTTCCTTTCTAGCGGACTAGTTCAATTTTTGGCGTTTCAGATGAATTCTTTTTTGTCAATTACATATTTTTCCTTTTAAATGCCACACAGAGACCAAAAGCTTTCTACAGAAGAAGCTACTAACAATATTTGACTGAATTTATTCATTTATTTAATAAATTTTATTAGATTCCAAAATAATCAGCTAATGACAAAAGACATTAAATAACCCCATACATTTCGCTAAGACAGTGTGCGCTGCCCTTTTGGGAGCTGTAAAAAGCTAGCCATTACCATTAGTAAATAATTTTAAATTCATAATCAGTGTCATCCTCCGGTTTGAAATTTCGTGATTACGTGCCATACATAACAAGTAAAAGTTGGGCTTTATGACCAAATCCCAGAATTAAAACCAGCATGTATAGATTGTTCTGTAAATTAGCGTTAGGCTAGTTACTGTAGACATTTAGAAGGTAATTATATGTGTCATTATATACATTTCTGAGTGAAATTAGTTATACCAACACAATTAAAGGAGGATACATGCTTCATCTACTAAACTAAAACTAATTTCAGCACCATATATACAGATTCTTCAAATAATTATGTTTTGTATAGCCATTCTGTGGGTGGAAGTGAGGAAGCTGAAGAATAACATTGTTTAGAGAAGTAGGCACTTTGTGCTGCTCTCTAAATCTAATTTATAGTGCTCACTACAGTGTGACCCGTAAAATCCACATTTTTCAACCGATTTAGTTTTAATATTTTTTGTTAGTTTCAGTATCAAAAATAGTATTTTGGCACAAATACTGTTTTTGATACTGAATCTAACAAAAAAAAAATAAATCAAAATCGGTTGAGAAATGCGGATTTTACAGGTGTGCTTCCAAACAAAATGGGTCACACTGTATATGGAAGATAAATATTTACCGAATCTGTAGATTGTGCAGGTTAACAGCGAACTATAGTGTGTAATATGAAATTATTGATGAAGATTATCAGTTTATTGTAGATCAATTTATTTTCTGTAATATGACGTAATTAATGTAGCAAAAATAACCCTTCACTGACAGACCTATCGAATTCGTGTATTATTATTATTATACGAAAAAGTTTTTATAGCTTTTACATTGTTCAGATTAATTTATATTCTCACCATGCAAAAAATAAAAGCCAGTTATGTTAACGCGATTTTGTAAATTACCTCGAATAAAAGTGACATTTATTGGTTGAATCAATTTGAACGAGTTAATTGAACAATTTAATTTGTTTAAAAAAAAAATAACTGACATACTACAGACACCAACATTCAAGGAAAAAATATCTACAACGTAAAATTTCACTTAAATTGTACAGGAGAGTATGAAAATATTTATATTTTTGTTATTGACTGTTTCTTATGCAACCCTCTTTGCCTCCGTGTATTGTAGGTAGGTATACATTCTGAGTAAAAAGTTGTCTATTAAATATGTATGCCGCTGTCGGTAATAACGTTTAAATGGGCTGATATTAATAGAAACATTTATGGCGAATTTCTGTTTCATCGCGTGTTAATGATAAGTAAAGTTATTACATTTGGAAAACTATGCATCTTGTTTCAGTTGAGACAAACGGAGTTGTTTACGATTCTATTGAAATCATAACTTTTATTGAACTCCCCGTTTTCAACACTGGAAGTTAATAAAATAAATACAGAAGTTTCGTGCCGGTAACGGTTTCTATATTCAAATTAATTATCGATTTTAAAAGCCGGTGGAATAAGGAAAAAGTAAAGGCGGGATTATGAGTGTTTTACGATAATTGTGTTTTTGTAGATAGAAGTTTATTAACGATCATTAGGCCAGTCGGTATGGGTCATTTTAGACCAAAAGTACAAGTAATTAGCAATACGGCTGATTTTTTTTTCATAAGTACCTTGAAGTATGTAGATTAATATAAAAAAAAGTTTACCAGTCTATCGTTATCCCAAATTAGAAAAAAAAATTGAACACACACTGTATAACATTTTTTCTATAATCACTTGAATATATATTATATTATAACTAATAAAATTGATAAATTCATACTTCTTATTTCAAATATGAAATTTTAAACGTATAATTATTATTGTCAATACTGTCAATGTACTTCTTCTTATTCTACAATTAGAAAGGCCTCAGCTAGCAGGGCCATCCGGCCAGTACATGCAAAATATTCAGAACGTGGCACAACAAATAAGCTTAAAACACAATAAAATTAATAGGGTAACATCGCAATCACACTAATTAATTATTTAAAACATTAAGAACTTGACAAAACAGCGATTTTTACAGATTGTAAAAGGTTTTCCGAAGATAAAAACACTCCCTAGCCAGGTTTTTCAATGACGTCACTGCCTGGTATGATAAAAAAAGTCTACTCTGACGAGTAGAAATTTAAAGTTCCATTATTACATCTTCCCCTTTCTATTTGCAACGAGTTTAATATCACTAGATATTAATAATTCTAAAGGATGCATCTAAGCGAGATAAAACCATAAATAAACAGACTCATCAGATAGTAGGCAACAAACGAAACGCGGTACGATAAAGAACGTTCCCCCTTTTACTTCCGCATTTGTCACGGTATTCTAAAACGTCAAATAGTATATTCGTATTCTCTATAAACAGCCGGAAGCTCTTAGAGAAGTATGCGCCATCAACGCTGTAAACACGGTGTTTATTTAAACATGGAAAGTTATATTTTTGTGAGTTTGGATCATTATAGTACAGTTATATTAACAAAAAAGAACATACATAAATATAATGTTTATGTTTTTTAGTCGCACGCCACTGATCTGTGATTTCCGTAACATAAACATGCTGTAGATTACATAACAAAGCTTCGATTAGCGCATTACAATGGAACCTGCTAAATGGATTTTATCTCGAGGAAAACTTTTGAGCCATTTACGTTCGAGGCGGTTTCCTAAAATCCTTCCCGGTTGAATTGAAGTTGGTTTGAACTTATTAACTGCAGAAAGAACATCCTGTTTCCGATACACGGTTTTACTTGTCATTATTTTTTTAATTCCTTATCAACAAAAATATGAAGATTTAGGTACCGACAAAATGTTCAATGCATTACGTCCGAGATACAAAATTTGATTTTGTATCTATTTGGTCGTACTCGTACTCGAGGAAATACATTCAAAAAATTTATCAATTTATATCTCTTTGTCAATTTCTTTAGACGAATATATTGGAATCGTTCTGGTAACAAAATTTACCTTCAATAAGCATTGCAAATTGTGATTTTGTAGAACAGTTTTTTTTTCCAATTTTACTTTGTTCCTTTTATGTATTTAAATACCCCCAACGGGCAAAACGAAATAAATAAAATAAAGCATGTTTTCTAATAAATTCCTTAAATTACATTTTCAACTGCAAAAATTTCGGTTTAGCAACAGATTATAAACAGAAATTATATTGCAACTAGTTATGCAACACACATTACGTTCAACATCGATTGTTCAGTCACGGAATACTACGCTAAGAATCGCCTAATATGATTCTCATTTAAATGGCTTCTGTGATGTTATGTCAAAATTCAAAAAACGAAGAAAATTGCTTTGAATTCATAAAGATTGACAATTTACCAGGAAATTTTCATTATCCAGAATTTAATCATTAGATTTTTTTTGAGAAGCAGGTTACATGAAGAGGTTCTGTTCGATTTCGTGAACCTCGGAATTTTCATTACCCTAAAACTTGCTAACTTTGTGACATTTATATTCTAAACAAAGCTGTACAAGGTGAAAAACTATAAGTAAGCTTTTAAATAAACATTTGTTTTGAGATTTAAGTATCTATAATTATATACAATAAATTAAAAACATGCATCTTACCTGTGGGAGATCTAAGGTAGTTTTTCACCATACATTTTCCATCGTTATCCAACCACAATAATTGAAACACTATCCACTAATTTTAAAATAGTATATTGTCACTATTACACAGTAATACCGCACAAAACTGTTTTCTACATTTAACCGAAATGCATTTTATCAATTTATATTATTTGTGTCGAATTTTAAATCCCGAAAGCTTCGAACACGACCGATACTATACAACGCAATAAATTTAATTCGCCGACTGCGACTGTCGAAAATCTTAATCGCTTAGTCAGTTCAAGTGCTTCGTCATAGTTGATAGTTTTTTGTTCCAATATTTTTTTTTACAAAAAAAAGTTATTTACCTTGTGATATAAAATTGGGAAGTTTATTTTATTTAGAATAATTTATTTTAAAGAAAAATCTATTTAGAAGTTGAATTTAAGAAATAAATATAGATAAATCAGTGTGACCAGGAGGATTTTTTGTAAAAATAACAAAAGGACTGTACTATACAGGGTGTCCCACGACGAGTTAAAACTATCTGTATATGGCAAAATACTTATAGTAAAATCATGAAAATTTCTACGTTTGGGTTTTCGGATACGATCTTTTTAATCAAAAAGTTTTCAAAGATGGCAGACTTCCTGTTCTACCGGAAGTCGACTGCAACTTTATTATTTTGAATATAACACCCTGTATATTAGTACATAATTGAAATCTACGTAAAATTTTAGTATACTTTTGCCTGAAAACTTTTTTCGAAAAATGCATACTTTTAGAGTTATTGATTTTTTTGTAAAAAATTTGACGTTTGCAGACCCTTGTAAATTATTTTTTTACGAGGATACCTTTAAAGATATGAAAATGGTTTCTGTTTGGTTGCTTTTAGCAAGGTCAGACGTATTTGAATCTATGTTGAAAAATTTTCCATTTTATACAGGGTGTGTATAAAAAGTTTTCCAAGTTTAACTTCATAAATATCAAATTTCTTTATTTTCTTAAATAGAACCACCCGGTTTTTTCCATTTTAATGCATTCAGGGGTAAAAAATAATGAAAATAGGCAAATTCATGTATACTTTCCTTTACCTAAACCTTACCGTTATCCAGATATTGAATGTTTTCTGTAAATTTTGAGAGATGCAGGTGTGGTGTAAATTTTATTTTGACCCGTTGATACAAGCACTAAGAAATAAAAAAGATTACGTGAATTTGCTTTTAATACATGGTAAATATGCCAAAGTTGTTACAAGACCATATAAGTGCTTTATTTGCAGTAAGATATCCTGCATCTCTAAAAATTTACAGAGAACATTTAATATCTGGATAACGGTAAGGTTTAGGTATAGGAAAGTTTACATGAATTTGCCTTATTTTTTACCCCTGAATGCATTAAAATAGAAAAAACCGGGTGGTTCTATTAGAGAAAATAAAGTAATTTGATATTTATGAAGTAAAACTTTGAACACTTTCTATACACACCCTGTATAAAATGAAAAAATTTTCAACATAGATTTAAATAGGTCTGACCTTGCTAAAAGCAACCGAACAGAAACCATTTTCATATCTTTAAGGGTATCCTTGTAAAAAAATAATTTACAAGGGTCTGCAACGGTAAAAATTTTTACAAAAAAATTAATCTCAAAATATTTGGCTTTTTACGAAAAAAGTTTTCAGACAAAAGTATACTAAAATCTTACGTAGATTTCAAAAATGTATTAATATACAGGTTGTTCCATTTAAAATAACAAAGTTACAGTCGACTTCCGGTAGAACCGGAAGTCTGCCATCCTTGAAAATATTTTATTTAAAAACCTAACCGAAACGTAAAAATTTTCATGATTTTACTATAAGTATTTTGCCATATACAGATAGTTTCAACTTGTCGTGGGACACCCTGTATTTTTATGCAAAAATAATCTGGGTAGATCTTTTTCATGATGGATAATTTATAGAAGTTTATTTCTTGCAAGTTTCCACGGTCACAATTCAGTTCTATGAATAGTTTTTGAGATACAAGACGTCAAAGTTGGAAAGTAGCAGGTTTTTCAAAAGTACCTACTTGGGGGGCGCGTCAGAGATTCATACATGAACTCTTAATACAGGGGCGTGCGTTGTGTGTGTATATGTGGAGGATGATGTGGGACATGTGTTTAGATGTTGGAAGAACGAGGAAATTTTGAAGAAGTTGGAAAATAAACTGGGAGAGGCAGTGTATTGGGAAAGTATGCTATGGTGGCGATTCCAAGGCGGGAGTAACAGCGAGATTGAGGTGGGTTTGGTTGGTTTCCCATCTCGGCCCGAAAAAAAAGAAAAAAAAAAGAAAAAAAAAAGAAAAAAAAAAGAAATAAAAAGAAAAAAAATGAAAAAAAAAAGAAAAAAAAAAGAAAAAAAAAGAGAAAAAAAAAGAAAAAAAAAGAAAAAAAGGAAAAAAAGACGTCAAAGCTGGAAAGTAGCAGGTTTTTCAAAAGTACCTACTTGGGGGGCGCGTCAGAGAATCATATAAGAACTCTTAATACAGGGGCGTGCGTCGAGGGGCAGTCGAAAAAAAATAAGTATCAGAAATCCTCGAAAATTTCACTCCACTTCACTTCACTTTAAATAAAACCTTGATAATTTTCAATACTTTATTCATAGCCAAACAGATTCACATCAAACTTCAAAACAATAACAATTTCCACAAATTATCTACGATCAGTTTTTCCAACACCTCTCTTTCCAGAAAACAAATGCTTAGGCATCTTATTCCCAATAAATCTGTCAGCCTCTCCCTTCAATCCCATCCTCTTAACCTTCTTGCTAATAGCTCTGTGCGCTATCTTAGCCAGTTTCTTCTTCATAGCTACATCCTTAACTCCCATCTCATTCCTTGGTGGTTTCGACAAAGATCTGGTTCTGTTCAACGAAGTACTGTCACTAACTTCCGTCCTCATCTTTTTAGCCGGTGGACCCATAGATCTACTTCTCTGTTTAGTATTCATGAAATGCGATTCTTCGTTATTGGACAAATCAACTCCCAATTCAGCCATACTGTCACGTAGTCTGGTAACCGAGCGATCTCTAACTTTAGCACCTGCTGTTCTAGGCATAACCGGTTTTCTGCTTTGCTTGTTGATTCTGGCTTCGTCTTTGATGATTGCTTTTTTGTGTCGGATTTGTAATGCCAATTTTTTGATTTCTCGCATCGTTTCGTCCAATTCGATTTTAGGTACGACATACATTCCTGTTTCTTCCCTAAATTCTTCGTCTTTTTCCAACTCGGCTAGTTTTTCGAATATATCAGGATCGATGTAATCTGCAATATTGTGACCCTCCCAAAATTCTTAAAAAAAAAATAAATCAATAAAATTCCCCAAAAAAGAATAAATATTCGAGTTACCAGGTATGATATCGTATCTTTCTTCTTCTGTGATATCGACATAGTGCTTCTTAAGATCAAGTACATAATCGTCCCCTTCTTCTATTTCTATGTCTCTTTCTAATTTACGTTTACGTTTCTCTTCAGCTAATTGTTTTTTAACCAATACACTTTCTGGAATACAAGGAGGTCGAACCTTATCGTCCCTTGGTTTAGGTACAGCTACGTGAAGTCTATTCAATACCCCATCAACCTAAAATCACTTTTATTAACTCCAATTCCAACATAATTGTATCCAACAATTGTACCTTCTTAGTTCTCATTTTCTGATCGACTCTGAAACTCAAAAGTTTCTCACAAGCTTCAGTTTTCACTTCCATAACTCCAGTTTCTTCAACTGTAGACATTTCTATTAGTGTCAAATCTTTATCGTCTTCTATAGTTTTAAGAATTTTTCGTTTTTCATCTGATAATTCTTCCAATTTAATAATATCACATTTATTTGCAACTATTAGAAGCGGTTTGTTTGCAAATAAAGGTTTTATAGATTCAAATAATTTAACCTTAAAAATAAATAATTGAAACATTTCACTTTTTAAACACTTGTAATATTTACCTGTTCATCTAAACTGTGACCACACTGTTCGGAAAGATCAACAAAATATAAAACGCAAGCTCTAAGATGAGCTAGAGCTGTTACAGCTTGCATTTCAATTACGTTTCTTTCTTCTAAAGAATGATCCAATATACCAGGGGTATCAATAACTTGCCAACGCAAATATTTATAATCTGTGTGACCAACATATAAGGATTTCGTTGTAAATGCATAAGGTTGAACTTCTACATCAGCCCTGGTAATTTTGTTTATAAATGAAGACTTACCAACATTTGGAAAACCTATTTTTAAAATACAAAGAAAGTTACTGAATAAAACCAATTGATTAATACAAATAATTACCGCATATTATAATAGTTCTTGTGTATGGATCTATAGATGGTAATCTGGCTAAATGTTGTCTAACTTGCTCCAAATATGTTAAATTAGAGCCCTGTCTCTTCATAATAGTGGCCATTCGCCCTAAAGCGGCCCTTTTGAGCTGCTTACATCTGTAAAGGGAGTCTCCGTACTTCAATAACCTTACATAATCTTTTGCAACATTATCAATTAGATGTCTTGCCGTGTTTATTTGACCCAACGCTAATTTGTAATGGTCTTTATCATACAAAACGTTCATAAGATCAGCATAAAACGGATGTACATCGTCGAGTTTTGGAAATTCTGTTAAAATTTGAGTTAATCTATCATGAAAACTTTGTTGGGAAAATTTAACTTTTCGCATATAAAAAGCTCTTATTCTTGTGATTTTATATTGTTTGTGAACAACTGTCGGTGTCTTCCGTTGAGTTTTTGATAGAATTATATCTATGAAGTCCTAAAATTTGAATGTGATTAAAAGGCAATAATAAACACGGTTTATGACTTACCTTTGCTGTAGGAACTACAGCTATTTTTTTAAAGTTGTACATAGACATGTTGAAGTTATGTGAACCAGTTGTTGATTTGATCCTACAAGATAGAAAATAACATAATATTAAATTTAATCCACGTGCCAGACATGTATTCACTACTCACCACCCTAGCTTCGAAAGGAAAAAGTTAGATGGTGCTGCTGATGACAGTGACAGATCATACTAAGAACATAGAACTGTACTGTGGTCTCCATCCATAAGAATCTTCATATTTTCTCTTTTTTGTCAGTACCAGTAACGACACTAATATTTTGGATTTTATTTGTAGTAATTATAAATTATAAGATATAAAGATAAAATCACAGCTTGTACAAAAAACATGTTTGAAAAGTATGCTGCACACTACATGAGTTACATGACTACAAAAACAGAGTAGTACACATTATTGATAGAAGAAGAATGGGGTTATATAAATTTTAATTTTGTCATGTGTACCTATTGTTTATGTTTCTAAAACCCCAATAAAAGTAATATTAACAATAAGTAACACTATTTTTAAGATCAACTTTTCATACTTTCATAATGGTTGAGCTACAGCGACAAAGGGTGGAACAAGAAATGACCAAATTGGTTAATGAATTGGATTTACAATATTTAAGGAAAATGCAGGTGAGTTTTGGAAGTTTTCTATGCTGCGCCAATTTAGGAAATGTATATTCTTACATAATAATTTTCAAAGGCTGATATGCATCGATGCGCTGCTGTTTGCTGTGAAAATAACGAAGCATCTTTAGAAAAAGTCCAAAAATGTGTAGAAGGTTGTTCTGTAAAAATAAATTGGGCTCAATCATATGTACAGACCGAATTAGATCACCTTCAAAATAAACTACAGAGATGTGTTATGGAATGTAATGATGAAATTAAATTAAAAATGGGACCAAGTCCCAATGAATCTGAGGTAACATAATATCAGCTAGGTATATTATAGTTGGGAAGGCATTCTTATTCTCATATTTACTTTTTAGGTTCAAAAATTTACTGCTTTATTCGAATCATGCGCGACAAAATGTGTAGATGCTCAAGTCGAATATATTCCTTCTTTAGTGAAAAGAATGAAAGCGAATATTTCAAATCAACAAACATAAATTTTATATGTTGTATAATAGTTTATTGTTTGGCAATTACATACTGTTAGAAAAAGTTATTTCATTATTTCGCCCTATAAAATTGAAATATAATCCTGGTTTTTGGAAAATCGAGAAAAGTATTCACTTGTGAATAAAGAATCATTCCACAGAACTAAATATTTACTTCTGTGGGCATAGAGTGACGGACGATTTTTGAATATGTGAAAAAAGAAGAAGGAAATGTCATGATAGTCACAGTTTCGCTGTCAAAAGGTTAAAGAACAATATATTTCAATTAAGATATGATTAATCGTTAAATATAGTTTTATTTCGCAAAAATGAATAACATAAAATCTCAAGAAGTATACAGTGATCTAACTTTGTAAGTAGAAAATTCTTTCTTACATTTGCGCTCTAACCTAAACCTTTGTAGATTTACAACTCCAGACAAATTCTTTTTGGAACCAAAAAATGGAGATGAGCTATTAGTAATAGAAAGAGTAACCGAGGAAATTTCAGTTTATAAAAACCAAAGGCAAATAATACCAGCTGCGAGCAGTAGAAAAGATTTTTGTGGACTCTTAGGTATTGTCCAACTCTTGTCAGGACCTTATCTAGTTATTGCCACTCAGCGAGAACTAACAGGATATTTATCAGGATGTGCAGTATGGAGGCTAGCAAAAGCAGAACTAATACCATTTCGCAGCTCTTTAAATTTAAGTACAGAAAAACAAGCCGATAATGAAGTATATCTTAGTATGATAGAAAAAGTATTAGCCACACCTTTCCAATATTTCTGTTATGATTACGATTTAACGCATTCCCTTCAACGTCTTCACGATATTTCACCAGATTTTTGGAAACAATCGCTTTGGGAAAGAGCAGATCAACGTTTTGTTTGGAATGGATATTTATTAAACCCTTTTAGAAGTCTACTAAGCAAAAGATTCTGTCTCCCTCTGATCCATGGATTTATTTCTATAAATTTCTGTGTTATTAACGGACATAGTCTTAATTGGATACTTATTTCAAGAAGAAGTGTGTTTAGAGCGGGGACAAGGTAAGTTTCAAATTAGTAATCATTTATTTAATAGTAAATATTTAATATACTTTTAGATTATTTCGAAGAGGAATAGATAGAGAAGGTAATGTTGCTAACTTTGTTGAAACTGAACAGATTGTAGAGTACCAAGGTGATCATGCGAGTTTTGTACAAATAAGAGGTTCCATACCGCTTTTTTGGCACCAAAATCCAGATCTGCGACTTAAACCTCCTCCTACAATGATAGAAATGGATCCTCAAGAACAAAACACTACTTGTTTGAAGCATATTGAGGAGTTGTTAACTTTGTACGGAAGAACTGTTATGGTAAATCTTATAGATCAAAAAGGAGCTGAAGGTAACATGGAAAAATCCTTCAAAGACACAATGGTGGCTCTTTCAAATCCATCTATTC